>JALIZH010001782.1:0-18672 GCA_030522465.1 Rhipicephalus appendiculatus | reverse complement strand
ATACTTGCTTGTATGAGCGCTGTAAAATTTAAGCTGGATATTGTGACCATTTATTGCACATTCGGGAGTAGATGGGAATGCATATGCGTATGTGTTATGACGTTCTTACAGCCTTGCCGGTCATCCACCTTAACAGTTGGGTAAATGGTAGAGGCCCGTGTACTCTGCGATGTCAGTGCACGTTACAGAACACCAGATGGTTGAAATTTCCCGATCCCTCCACTACGGCATCCCTCATAATCAAATCCTGGTTTTGGGACGTAAAACCCCACATATTAAAAATTAAAAAAAATGAACAGTTGGGAACGACTTCTCAGTTTTGTTTTAACATTGGAATTAAAATGTCGGCATTTAAAATGATAAAAATTGCGTCGGAATAAAAGTGACTACGTCGCTCGAGCAGCTACTGCGAACTGTGATCATAAGTGTGCGGACACGAGCGTTGGCGCGTGCTCCATGTCGGCAGATATCAGGACATAGACCGAATACCCTTCTGCGGGTTGTGCTCTCACCGCTTCTCCCTGAGAGGATATACTGTACGAAAACCGCGTCCCTCCCTGTAGCAGCCGTATTTCCTTACACCAGCGTTTCGTAGAGTTATGCGTGATCGGATTCAAAAGAGTTAGCTGCTGGCCTTTACTTCGTATAACATTCTAACTTGCTTCTATCGCATCCATTGCTTCGCCCTTGCGGAGAAACTGTGGCTTTTTTGTCACAGTTTCTCCGCAACGGTGAAACTGTGATGGTATGACTGATAGTCGGGGTGCGGCCAAGTGAAGGTTTTTGAACGTCAAAAGAAGAGGTTAACTTGTCAAGGAGAGCAAGAAGTTGGGGGTGATGAGAGGGCGAGAGGTTTGCGTCAATGGCGGTTTCGAACGCTGACGAACTTGGTGGCTGTGATGCAGGAGTAATTGCGTCGATGCGACAACAGGTGGGGTCATCGGGAAGATCAAGATCATCAATGTGGTCGACAGGTTGTACATATCCTAAAGTTTCCCCACGGAGTAAGGCAATAGGGTAGTTGCAGTCGTCTGTAACCAGCATTATGGTTGACCCAGATGCAATAGTGAGAACGGAAAATGGTAGGACGATGTCGTTGTGCTCAGTAAAGACTTGAGATGGCGTAAACACTACCGTGGCGTTAGGTTGAGCCGTACACGAAAGGGTAATAGGGACTGAAGCCTCTGGAGGCAAGTTGGTGTCGGCATAAACGATGCGTTTGCAGGGCAGAAGGAAACGGTAAGGCGACGAAAATTCACATGGCGCAATATAGATTCTCGCACGTGAACAGTCGATGACAGCTTGATGACTTGAAAGAAAATCCCAACTGAGGAGGAGGTCACGAGAGCAAGATGGCAGCACAAAAAAATCGATGATGTCATAATGTCCTGGCTGACAAAGCGCGTCGTTCACACAGCTGACAGATGTATGCGTTGCGCGCTAGCTGTGGAGAACGCCATACCAGAGAGACCTGTTGTCACTTTCTTGAGTCTTCGACAAATGTTCGCGTTCATCAGAGAAACGGCTTCCCCGGTATCTATAATCGCTAGTGCGGGGACTCCCTCAACATCAGGATCAATAACGTTTTGCGGCGAAAATGGAGACCTTGGCAAATGCGCAGAAGTTGCAGTTCTTGCCTTCGGAACTGCACCGATTACTGAGTACTTTGTACCTGGCGCGAAGCTAGAAACATGAAAAAGGGGCGGAAAAAAGAGACAGAGTAGCGCCAATCAAGATCATCAGAGTTCATCAACGTTGGCGCTCCTTTGTCTCTTTTTTCCGCCCCTTTTTCATGTTTCTAGCTTTGTGCCAGGTACAAAATGTTCAGCAAACTTAGGCACCAACTCGCCCAAAAACAAGTTCTCCTAGTGCACCGATTACTTCCCCTCATCAGAAGGTGGTCGACGACGCATAAGCAATTGTGACCAGCGACGAGGAGATGGGAAATGACTACTTTCTGAGCGGGGATCCGAGTCGGAGTGCCTCTGTAGAGATGCAGACGTGGGGGGCATGTGGCGGCGCGTAGTTAGGAGTTCCGAAAGTGGCGTATGCAGGTGCTGGACGGCGGCGGCAGACCCCCGCAATATGACCAGCAATGCCACAAGCCTAGCAGATAGAGTGGTTGTCGTGGGTGCGCCACGCGTCTGATGGACGGACGAAGTGTTGGGTGCCTGTAAACTGGAGGCGTGGCGGGTGTGGTGGCGTCAATAAGCAGCATGCATGCAGTGGGGACAGCGCTACCACAGCTGCGTGGCTGAGAGGTGCAGATGGAGGGGGTGGTGAATAGCCGGCACTTGATAGCGGGGATGGCGTAGGCATGGACGTGTACGAGGCCGGAACTGTAGCGAGGGCCTCGCAAATTTCGGTGCGTATGGCCTGCTGCAGTGTCGGAGGCAGGCTTGCTGCGATCACGGTGCTATAAGACAAGAGGGAGAGCTTTCGCGCCACTTCCTCTCTGATAAGGTCTTTGATCTGGTTAGACAGCTTGCCCTGGCGCACGTTAGTGGGACAATCTGGTAGTGGGACATTTTCCCGAGCGATGGAACGCTGACGGCGCAATTCGTCAAAGCTCTGGCACAGGTTTACGAGCACTGCCACACTGGTTGGACTTTTCGCCAGCAACATCTGGAATGCGCCATCCTCTGTGCCCTTGAGAATGTGTCGTATCTTCTCGTCTTCCGGCATAGAGGGGTTAAGTCGTCTGCAGCTGTCTAGCACATTCTCAATGTAATTAGGAAATGTCTCGACAGGTTGCTGTACTGAGTGTCTTAGACGCTGGTCAGCGCGGAGCTTGCGAACCTATGGTCGGCCGAATGCTTCGGTCAATAGGGTCGTTGACCAGTTTTCGATGCCGGATTCCTGGTTGGTGAACCAAAGTTTAGGGACGTCAGCCAAGTAAGAGATCACGTAGGTGAGCTTAGAGTTGTCGTCCCACTTGTTACTGGTGGCAACGCGTTCATATAAGTAGAGCCAGTCTTCGACGTCGTGCTCACCGCTTCCGCTGAAGATGAGCGGGTCCCGTTGTCGGGTAGCGCCGGGGCAGGGCCACGGGGCAGCCGATGGAGCTGGCTGGGCATGGACTGCGTCGGTCATGTTGTCCGGTGGTCTCTCTGGCAACTTGCGAGAGCTGAGCGCTAGGTCGGTTTGGGGGGATTTGAGCAACCTCCACCACATGTGATGGGATTTATTGAGGTCATCAGGGCGTAACGAAGGACTACCGTACGGTAAAGCAGTGCAAGGCTGGCAAAGACTGCACAGGCTCTCGCGCAATCGCAGCGCGGGTCTTTTGTGATCCTCTTTCACAGGCGCATATGCGTTGGTGCATCTGTTCCCCTACAGTTGCAACCGAATGTACGGACCAATTTATGTAACAATACATTCGCGTTGTGTGGGCTGCAGTGAGCCTCAGTAATTTCATTCATAAAGCTTGACGGTTTCGTATTGCAAACATTTTTCTCGCTTTCACAGACGTACTCTGGAATGCTTTACAGCTATACTTTGCGCAGGAGCGAAGCAGAATAAGCAACTGTCTCAGGAGGCTGTGTGTAAACGAACTGCTACAAAAAAGACAAACAAGAAAACAGACGAACAATTATGTCTCGGTGTCAGACATTGTTGTTCGAGTGGAATAAATAGACTACAAAGTTGTAGTCATTCTGCTGGGTCGCATGCGAAGAAAATACATACCCAAGTTGTTTCTTGAAGGCAGCAGTGATGGACGCTTTGACACTCTTTGAAAAGGTGGTCCTATAAAATGATAAGCCGGATATTAGATGCAGAAACAAAAATTGGCAGATCCCCCCACCTTGTGAGAATTAATTTCGTGCGAAGCCAGTCAGCGAATAGTTCTATGCTGCATTTTGCGGCTTGGAGCCAAACATCACGAGGTTAATCGATGTGTTGCTGTGAATAGAGCGGCTGTGTAGTTGTGTGCACAACGCGAGCTAACCAGGCACGCCAACTACGCTGGCCTTTAAATCGTAGCTTATGGTCTGACGTAGCATGAGCACCCACATTAGAGCCTAGACGTCTCTGTTATCGCAACGAAGTTCAAGAAAAGTGCAATGAAGTGCGAAACTACATGTGATGATGTCAATATCATATGTAACTTTTGTTGGAGTATTGCTACGCGGTCGAGCAACGTTTGCATATAGCTTGCTGAATCATAGGAATCCAAAATCATGTTTAATACAATGCCATAAAAGCGGAGGAAACACTTCAACCTCAAATGACGTTAGAGCGACACGACGTCAGTACAATAAGAGTACATATGTAGTGTTTATTGCTATGGTACAAAATTAGAAAGCTAGCACGGCAACCACAGTTCAAGTTCCACCGACATTACACCTACACAATGTCGTTTTGGAAAGCTGTTTCTAGACCTGGCGTGGCTCTGGGGTAGGATACCTGGCAGTCACGCAGTTCGACTCCTGCTGCGATCCTGATTATTATTCTTGGCATTCGTCGGGTGAACGCTGCCGATGTCGGTTTTTCTTGACGCTCTCGCGTTTAAATTACCTATGTTTTCTCGCTGTTGTTGGGTAGATATAAGCTGTCAATCACTTGTGGCGTCTACCCGCATATTTCTAGTATACGGTTTTCAGCCACACTATAAGTCTCAATTAACCTAAAATACATACGTAAGCAACAAACAAAACCAAGTGTTATTTGCGGCTTTGATAGGAGTCTTCGCATTAGAAGATAACGGGTCTGATTGTTAGTTTGGAGCCCCTGTGGTGCAGATTCTTTATAGACTGAAGTATGGACACGTTTCTGTAACAGTACATACACGTTGTGTAAGCTCCAGCGGCTTCCTTTACATGATTTGTAAGGCTAAAAAGCATCACAAAAATTGGGGGGACCCTTAATCTTCGCCTTTAAGAGTTGAACACGATAGCGATATCCCGTCCCCAGTGCCTACTTCAACCACTTAGTGCATACTTGCTATGCACCCACTACGTGGTGTTAAGGGAATACGCGCAGTAAGGTGTTTGCCATTTGTAATGGGTGGCCGGCTTTAAACTACGACATCATTATGATAGTCACATATTCTGACGCCCGATGGCAATGTATGCTTGTACCACGCAATATTCCTGGGATATTACATGTTATATTGAGACACCTATATAAAGGACGCGGGTGTTTGTGAAGCATGAAAGTTATTTTCACTGCATTTCCAAGCAGAGGCGTGGCTGTGTGGTAGAACACCTGCTTGCAACGCAGACAGCCCGGGTTCGATCCTCACTCGGACCCGGGAATTTTTATTATTTATTTTATTTGCATCTTTCTGGATTTTTCGGTCATGGACAAGATGATGATTTTTCGCTCACAACCAACGACGCCGACACAGACGCCGACACCGACGCCGGAATTTCTGCGAAACGAGCTCTTTAACGCTATCGCGTTGATATAGACCTGTTTCTCTCTTCGCATAGCCATCACCTCGAATTTATTACCGTTGCAACTTGCACAGGAACGATAGGGTATGTGCAGCTGTCCTGTGGCATTGCAAGTATACTGAATGCCACATAATTTAACGCTGAAATGAAAGAGTCATACAGTAGCGTCGCAATGAAAAAAACTGATTCCCAAGGATTCCAGCAGGATTGCTTACCTGCTCCGAACATAGAAAAAAATACAAAGTTACCTACTCAAAAATTTGCTTATTGGCGGAGTCGGTGGCCGCCAGGACATTGCGTCAAGAGCCACTCCTGTAAATAACAAGTCGGATTTAAAATATCATTCTTCTTGTCACCGTCTCTCTTCGTCCACGTTTTTTGCGCATTTTTCTTGAAACATAGAATAACAACTCACCCAACAGTCCATTCTTCAAACAAACAAAGAATATGTGTCAAATAACGCAAAATATATATTTAAAATATCTCCGCAGTCGCAATTGTCCGCACGGGGACATGGCAGAAAGGACACGTGAGCGAGCTCCAAAGTCAGAACATGTGCTTACATGAGTGGTGCAAAATGCAAGCTCGATTCCGTGCACATTGTGCACTTGTTGACTATGAATCGCCTTATTGAGATATAATGTCCTTGCGAAGAAACTGCGTCATTGCACTGTCGTTCATTTGTCTTCGTGTACATCGACAAATAAAATTTTTTGCGAGTGAAGGTGCGGAAAGAAGCATAAAAACGACAAATGTACTGTGAAATGAGCTACTACGTACTCAAGTCAAATTAGCATAGATCGTGCCATTAGTTTAAATGACATGTGATGCATTCCAATGCCTAACTTGATATACTTCCATTTCCCTCCTCATAAAATATCCCGAATATGTCTAAAAGACAGCGTGCCTCTTCATGTAGCGAAACAATCACTTTGGTAGAGTACACAACCTGAGGCGATAGCAGTGAGAAAGGAACATTCAAACTTGTGGACATCATCGAAATGCCCGCATGTATCCTTTTTTAGGATCCCACTTGTTTTGTCTGAACGAAGCAGAAGTCTCCAAAACAAAATAGCAAGTTGGGCGAGCTGGTGCGTATTCATACATGTAGAAAAACAGCGCACTGAAAAAACGAAGACAAAGATGAGATGGAACACACACAGCACTCCTGTAGTGAGCGCAGCGCTGTGTGTGTTGCATGTCTTGTTTGTCTTCGTTTTTTCAAGTGCGCTGTTTTTCCCCAAAACAATGATGGGTTCTCAAAGGCGTCGCCACTTCTTATAAAGCACTTTGGTGATAGGTTCGTTCATGACAACCAGCAGATACTGAAGCCAAGGGAGCCTGGGCGTAGGAAGAAATAATTTCGACTGGGGGAGGGGGGGGGGGAATTTTGATTTGAAATGGGGCCCTGGCAAGCAGATGTGGTTGAGTGTCATTTCGTGCTCTGTATGCTCAGGCGAAAAAAAAATTTAGGGGTGGGGGGTGGGGGGGGGAGGGGTCACGGGCCTGGTGCGCCACCCCTGGGTACGCCACTGCAAGGGAGGTACAGCGCACGCTAATTGTTCTATTCTCAGTGTATTTTAATAATTGAGATAATATTTTGATAATTGTGATACAAAAATACAACTTGCCGCTGGCAGCGATCGAACCTGTGACCTTCGCATTTCTGGTTTCCGGTTTCCGTGAAGGTTTTGTCAAACAAATAAGGGAGCCCTCGAAAACTCCCTTCCTGGTGATAGTGGTAAGTCATCACAGAAACATCGACGCTTCTGTAGAACTATCTTCCACACAGCCACGCCTCTGTTCACTTTCGAGGATGTCGCATACGCTTTCGTTGTGCAATATAGCCCGTTAGGCGGGCCGTTCTCATCTTAAATATACTGAGAGAGAGAGAGCGCGCTCTTTAATGAAAAAACAAAAAATTCTGCCTGTGTCTATTAAGGGGCCTTTATTCTACTGTGTATAGGGAAAAGAGATTAAGGACAGAAAGACCCTAGGAGGAGGAGGGCAGGAACAGAGGGCAACAAAGAAAATATGATTGTGATATGCACATGACTCAACGTAATGCTGATGATGTAACTTGCGTTACAGTTTATCAATTAGGTTAATGTCATCTGGCGATCGGAACAGAAATGTTAAAATGTGACCTTTTTGAGAAGGAGAGTATAGTGCTTTCGTACCAATCGAATATATTTTGTTAGATTGTCAGGCGTACAGAGAACAAAGATCTTGTATCCAAAGTAGAATAGGCTCAACTTCCCAAGTACCGCTGTATCTCGGGCAGATATAGAGAATCGTACGTCGTCAAACCCTTTCCTGCAGACACGTGTGGCACATACCCGTACACCAGGGGCCGCGGTTAAGGGTATGCGCCACAGGTGTTTGACAATTGACATCTACCCAGGAACGGCGAGGACAAACATTAGTAATTTAAATGCGAGAGCGTTAACAAAAACTGGCATCGGCAGCGTTGACCCGAAGAATGCAAATAATAAATACCAGGGTCCCAGCAGGAATCCAAGCCAAGCAATCTGCGCGGGAATCATTATAGTGATACTATGGAAAAAGACGCTATGCAGGCGTAATGTTAGTGAAACGTCAATTGTGGTTGCAGTGCTGGCTATCTAATTTTATAAACATTATATATGTACCCCTATGAGGCAGGCGTCCTGTCGGGTTAACGTCAATTGTATACTTAAGTGCCATCCACTGTAGTTGGTCCACGAAGCACTATCCAGTCCTACGATCCTAGCAAGCACAAGTGCTATATATCAGCTTACCGCTCCTGGTGCTAGTAATACCCATGTTTCTGTTGCTATCGTTACGCAGCTGTAAACAACTGAGTACATAAAACATATCGACTGTTCAACATATGTCAGTGCGTACAACATTTGCACATATTGTCACGTGCTCGTTGACGAAGGTAACAGTCGGCGCGTCAAAGAACAAGCTCTTTATTTGGCCGAACTTGTGGCCGGCAAACTGAAAGTCAGAATGGAGCAATACACACTCGCACTGATAGCGGCGAACAGAGTGTCGGCCGTCGTTAAAACTGACAAGCGGTGAAGAGCGTCGTCATTTACACATGTGGCCTCGAATATTCCAGCGTCATCGCTAGCGTCCGCGTAAGTAACAGAAGACTATGCAATGTTCGCGTTGTGCACGTAATCGCATCGGAAGGTTGTAAGGTTATCTCGATGGTTCTTAGTTAATCCGCGCGGTTTTCTCAAGACAGCACTTACACGTGTAATGGGGCAATAACAGAACTGAGAAAGGAGTGTGACAATATCGTTAGCGTCATTACGTAACTTTTCACTCAATAAAAAAGTTACAACCCAGTCACCTTGCTTCCACATGCTTAGCATAACATCGATTCCCTTATTCCCCTCTCCCCACGTGTAGGGTAGCAAACTGGACGTAGTCTAGTTAACCTCCCTACCTTTCCTATATTCATTCTCTCTCTCTCTCTCATGGTACTTGGAATCTGCCGAAGTTTGTCACGTTATTCATGTCGCGACCAGCGAGACATATTCGTCAGTACCTCTTACCCTCCCATACAAATGTTGGTCTACCCCATGTTAAAGGGGCCCTGCAACACTTTTTTGAGCATGCTCAGAAAACTCTGCCGATCGGTAGTCCAGGCTCTCGAGAACACGCGAGCCAAATATTATAGCGCAGCACGCGGCGTGGAATTCACAATAAATTCTCAAAGTCAGCCAGAAATTGCTTTCTCTTCTCTCGACAAATGACGTTCCGTACCTAAAAAATCACTCGTCACCGACGAGAGATTTTTTTTGTATCAGCCATTGGCTGATTTGAGCATGGCGCGCTCGGTAGTTACAGAGGCCGCCACGGGAGGCCGCGACTTGTCCACGCGTGCGCGCGCGATCGCAATGAAAATTGGCGTAGTCGAACAAAAAAAGAAAGAGAAAAAGCGCTCAAGATCACGAGGCGCGCGTGACGTATTTTCTTTCCCCGTGCCATCCCTCCCTGCTTAGCTTCCAGCGCTTTCGACGGGACCAGAGAAGAGAGAATGCAATTGCAGCGTGCGAGAAATCTTTGTAACTCCACTCGTACTGGACGGATTCCAAAAATTTTTGCGGCAATGAATTCGTGAGGCAATAAGCTCCTTTAGTGAATCCATTCCATGGCTACTTGGAAAAGTGTTGCAGTGCCCCTTTAAGGAGGCGATCACGAGAGCACCCAGACGTAGGCGGCTAGATAGATAGATAGATAGATAGATAGATAGATAGATAGATAGATAGATAGATAGATAGATAGATATATAGATAGATAGATAGATAGATAGATAGATAGATAGATAGATAGATAGATAGATAGATAGATAGATAGATAGATAGATAGATAGATAGATAGATAGATAGATAGATAGATAGATAGGAAAAAGTGCCTACAGTACGCAAAGAAATGCTTCGCATATAAATTTACCCCCCTTCCTAAGTGGCAGCCGGAAAGATCGCTCGTGCTCGACCCCGCCATTTCCAACCCTGCTGAAAAGCGAGAAACACAGCAAGTTTGACCATATTCGCTAAATGGCAGTACAGCAAAAGTGATCGACGTTGGGCCTGTTGGTAAAGCATAACGAAAAGGTAAAACAGCGCTTAAAAAACGGGGACAAGAAGGTGCAACCCTTCACCGGCAGTACAGGTCCCTCTAGCAGCCAAGACAGTGCTTCCAAGGAAGAGCCAAGCGTTTCGAAAGCCGTTGCGCGATCTCTTCCATTGTCCAATACATTGGACAAATTTCTCATTGCTGGGTCATTCTATGAGCCAAAAGTGACTTCTTGAAGAGAAGTGGATGCAGATGCGCTATAAAATGAAATATTACTTGGACATTTGTAATGAATATAATTAGGCTCAGAAAACGTTTCTTTAAAACGGCATCGCAATGGTGAACAACGCAACCTCATATAGAAGGCCGTAGTGCATCAGTTTATTTAGCACACGACAATCCGGCTGGGGACAAAGTAGTTTCCGTTGGGTGCTCGTTATAAACTGCCGGAAACAAAATGATTCACATAAGAAGGGTTGCACTGCAAGGATGAGGCGTGAACCTTTGGTAGTGGAAGCAAGTATTTATGTCAGAATATAAGGTATATAGGACAGCCCTAACGTAATAATTTGCTAGTATAACAGAGCTGAATGCTAGTCTAGTTATTATTTTGACATCATATTGATGGTAAAAAGGGCGACAAAACACGCCTTCAGAAAAGAAGGCGAACACATTGCGGCTGTGTACGTCTTCCTTTGTGTTATCCCATTGCGTGGCGCTTTTTACGACAAATTTACTGGCTTTATTTGCAAAGCGAAGATTCATGAGACGGTATTTAAGCGCTTTATGATATTTAGATCATCTAAACAGTTTCGCATGAAGCTGGGTTCTTCATTTGTCGCCTTACTGAAGAAAGATTTACACTATTATTCAATTGCCTCTGCCCCTTTTTAATGAAAAGCATTAGGTTCAGTGTGTTTCAGTCAATCCGTACGTTCTTGCCGTGGTGGAAGTGTGTAGCTCTTTGCAGCTACATGCTTTTGTGAATTGTTAATTACGCAGGGCTTCATGTTTGAGCTTTGAGGCAAGGCATGAAAGCAAAACAAAAATTACCTACGGTGAGTATTTGTAGGTCGTACGGTTATAAATGATTTCTGCGAAATTTTACCTAGACAAAAGAGCAATAAATATAAACAGCATGAAGAAAATTTTAAAGCAAAAGTCCTGCATTACGATTCGTTTCTTGAAAAGTGTGCCATATTTTATTTTGTGCTTGTTATCTTTACTGTCCTTGGGATATATTATCTGAAGATGAAATACGTTTGCCCATTGCTGTTTGCGCTACCATCAGGTCAGTGCTACGACAGCTAGTACTCGTACTTTTCCAGTTTTTTTCATCTTCTCATTTGCTGCGTGAAACAATGCTTGTCAATTTAATTATTAAGCAGCTCCCACGATGGTCCAGTGGCTTCGCCACTCGCCTGCTGACCCGAAAGATACGGGTACGATGCTGGCCGTGGCAGTCACATTTACATGGAGAATAAATGCTAGACGCTAGCATACTGCGCGATGTTAGGGCACGGTGAAGTACCGCAGGCTGTCGAAATTATCCGTAGCCCTCCCATATGGTGTCTGTCTGCTGAGTAGCTACTCGGATATATCTTCCTAAGGCAGGAGTCGGCAAACTGTGGCCCGCGGGGCATTATTATGCGGCGTCCGGCAAAACGTTCACCACTCCTTCCCTTCTCAGTTCCTATCTAAAGGCTGACCTGGCAGTTTTGGTATAAAGTGGGATTTTCGCTAGCACCGTATGCTTAATTGGATCCTTGTGACATGCGTGTTTAAACAAACATGATTTCCGATCCAGTTTTTCACATTTTTTTCTGAATTCTCTCAATTTTTTTTTCTCTTTGCCTCCAAAGTCCCCCCCCCCTCCATACGGCCCCCCGCTGTGTCCGCATCACGCAACTTGGTCCTCCACCTCAAAAAATACAAAAATAAAAAAAATAAAAAAGGTTCTCGACCCTTCTCTAAGAGATTCGATATGTTTTTAAGAGATTGTGTGGTTTAATTATTAGGCCAAGTTAGATTGCAACACAGCGTTTATGGTGTTGTCTAATGTACCGCTATTACTATCAATTTTAAGGCTTTCTGGTGGTAGCCTACATTTTTTGTGCTGGAATGTATCGACTGACGTTATTTCGCAGACATGCAATCTGATCGGGCCGCTATACACAGTGGAAGAAATATAGACTGCTTTAACAACAAGATTGTGGCTGTTATGTCACCTGATTGCCTGTTTCTTTACCCTATTTGGAGCAGTCTTGTATTCATAACTTAACATAAGGTAGTGCAACGAGAGGGTCGTTTAAAATTTCCAGTTTTTGTTTACGACAAAAAAATCACGCCATATCCACGAAGTGAATGATGATGAGTGGGCGAAGCTCGATCGTTTTCATGCATGGGAGAAAGAGAATGTGTGGTATGGAACGGGCTTATACTTCATGGTCATCAGCGTCATCGTCATCGTTATCACGTGTAGTGGGTACATTCCACTATACTGGAACGCGCTTATACTTCATCGTTATCACGTGTAGTGGGTACATTCCACTATACTGGAATGCGCTTATACTTCATCGTTATCACGTGCAGTAGGTACATTCCACTATAGTGCGTCATCGTCATCTTTATCACGTGGAGTGGGTACATTCCACTACACGTGGCTACCTACCTACCTACCTACCTACCTACCTACTACTACTACGACTACAGAGGAGGGACAGACCTACACCCTAAGGAGCTTCGCCCCTAAAAGACATCTTCATATTATTTTAGGGGTGTGTTTACTTTTCTATTAAAAATGCGCCCAAGCTCGCTGACGCCACTTTAAAATTTGCCATTATAAGGAACGTGTTAGAATATTTCTTTAATACCGTCATATTTTATATATTCTTGCACGCTTCCGAGCGCACAGTAAATTCTAGTACTCGAAGGAGGCAGTGGACTGTGTTAGCAGCCAATACAGGCTGAGCGACTACAACTAGCGTCCCCTGACTACGTAAGTGCATAAATCTACGCAGTTTATTGAATTGGCATGCTCATAATGCTCCAACTTGAGATAATGGTGCAAGTATGCTAACAACAAAATACGTACTTGGTCCTGTTCCGGCAAGTACACAGGGAGGTAATTGTGCTATTGGGCACAGAAGAAAGAATGAGCACAGCAAGAATTTAATGTTTGGACGAAATAGCTGCATGCTAGAGAAAAAGCAAAGCAAGCCAGCTCAGATTACATTCACTAGGTACTATGTGCCAGTCCAGAATATAAATGATTAAAACATGCTTCTAACTTCTTTATTGCAATGAATTTCTATTTATCATGTTGCATTTGTCTTTCTATCTTGACATTACTCAATGACAGTGCGATTAATCTTAAGCACACGATTTTCCCTTCTGACGTCAGTGTGCAACGCGGCATCTTAATCTGTCATATTCTATTTTGGTCTGGCGCATTCTACTGTTAACAGAGCGAAGTGTTACGTCTATGTGGAGCGCTGCTGAAAGCTTACCGAGATGTGCTGGTTCTCCGAAATTTTCAAGATCTTCAACTAATTAGTTACTCGTTGCAGAAAATTTGTGCCCAGTGAAAGAAACACACAAAGCCCAAACAAATAACATTCGCAGTGCAAAGTGAGGGGCACGCACCGTCGTCGCTGGTCAATAATATGATCGTAATAGCAACACGTCGGCTTTATCGATGCACAGTCGCAGATTGCAGTGTTAGCTTGGGCGCTGCCGACAGTGTTATAGAATCTCCACTACTCGAGTCCCGTGAGAAAATATGATGAGACAATCGAAAACAGTCGTGAAGTTTTCCCATGCACGCTGGCGTGGCCTGCGCCGAGAGATAGCTAGTGTAGGAGTTTCAGCCAGTGACACGTATTCGCGGTAGCTAGAAAAAAGTCGGCTTAACACTACCCCAAACGAAGCCTAAATGTTCAAGAAAGAGCCAGCCCGGTGTGCAGCGGCATCAAGGAGCCGATCATTTTGGTAGCAGATTCTAAAGCTGCAGGGGTATCTACGTATATATACTAATTTTTGTCTTAATATCACGTTTTTAAGCCACAGGTACCGCAGTGGCCTAGAGGGTACATTCCTGAGCTCCTGACCTGAAAGAAAGTGCTTCAATCCTGGCCGAGGCGGTCGCGTTTCGATGAAGGTGAAATTCCAGAGGCCCGTGTAATGTGCGATTTGAGTGCCCGTTAAATAACCCCGTTAATAACCTCCACCACACTCTAAAAAAAAAAAGAAAAGGGAGCGAGAATGGAGCAACGTGCTGCGTTTCTCTTTCGGCGCAGCGACTTTCTCCCTTGCGCGCGCTTTACTCGCCGCGCCCTCTTGCGACACAAGCGCCAGCGCAGCACCGTTTCTCCTAGAGTGTTCTAGTTTCTCCTCAACCACGTGGCCTAGCGCTCGCGCGCATGCGCACGCCGGGCTACGTCGCGATTCTGTGCTGCAGAGAGCGGCGCCGCGCGCTGCCATTGATTATGAGGCACGCCGTGGTGGCGGACTGCGGATGAATTTCGACCTACTGAAGTTCTTTAACGTGAACTCAGACATAAGCACACCGGTGTTGTTTGCGTTTTACTGCCATCGAAATGCTGCCGCCGTTGCCGGGAGTCGAACCCGCGCCCTCGAACATAGTCACGCGACACCCAATGGTTAAGCTACCACGGCAGGTGAAAGCACAAAGGGTGAAGCAGCAAAGTCTCATCGAGCGTTTATTTCCCGGAGTGGGTTATAATCATCACAAACGTTAAACTGCATCCTAATTGTACATTTCTGAATATAAGTCGATCACTTCTATCAATTAAGCCAAAATTCTCAATCACATGCGTTTTGAAATACGCACGTCAGCGCTGAGAATTAGGATGGAATTATGCACGCGTGTAGTATGTCTCTCTCGTCCACGGGATTCTGCTTTGGCGTGCGAAACTCAACACAAAATGCACTTCTAGTGACAGCTGTGCACAACAGGTCATTACTAACACTGGCACTCACCTTTGTGAAGAGAGTATTCCAAACCCAAAGTAATAGTAACCACCGCCACAGCGCTAACTACAGAGTTGTCGCACAATGACTGCAAGTTACCGTGACGTAACTCTAGCAGAGTAGTAAGTAGGTACAGCATACTAAAGTATTATTGAACACGTAGTATGAGTAGCGTTCTTTTCCATTATAAGCGCGGTGTAGCCTTAGTTCTACTGATGTAATCGAGCTGCCGCGACGCCAAGAGCCCTGACATCGCTCACGAAAGAACACCGTCTGGTGCGAGGCGATCTTGTCTTTCTTCGCACGACCCGCGTTGTAGCGTACGTATACACAACTGAGACGATCGTTAGCGCACCAAAAACACTGTCATTGAAGGCCTAGCAGCCGAATTAATCCATGGCTCATCGTCATACTGGTCATACTTGTGGTCAAAGCTTAAATAGAATGTTAACAGATGTTAGCGTCAAACCACTCACGCGACGACGGTGACAGAATCTGGCCTGCACTTTGTGCCCTCCCAGAGTAATAATAAAAAATAAAGAAATAGGAGAGCGAAATTTTATCTGTAGCCGCTGTCGAGAGATGGCACAGCCTTCAAAATGTCGTCGGAATGGAATGCATGGTTCGTGGTCGTCGCTTTCATAGGAACTGCAACACTTTTCCAGGGAGAAATGGAGTGGATTCACTAAAGGAGCTTATTGCCTCACGAATTCACTGCCGCAAGGACTTTTAGAATCCGTGCAGTACGAGCGGAGTTAAAGATTTTTCGCATCCTGCAATCGCATTCTCTCTTTTCTCGTCCCGACGAAAGCGCTGGAAGCTGAGCAGGGAGGGATGGCACGGGGAAAGAAAATACGTCACGCGCGCCTCGTGACCTTGAGAAGCTTTTCTGTTTTTTTAACGCGATAGCGTTAAAGAGCTCGTTTCGCAGAAATTCCGGCGTCGGCGTCGGCGTCGTCGTCGGTGTAGGCGTCGGCGTCGTTGGTTGTGAGCGAAAAATCATCATCTTGTCCGTGACCGAAAAATTATCATCTCGTCCGTGACCGAAAAATCGAGAAAGATGCAAATAAAATAAATAATAAAAATTTTCGGGTCCGAGTGAGGATCGAACCCGGGTTGTCTGCGTGGCAAGCAGGTGTTCTACCACACAGCCATGTCTGTGCTTGGAAATACTGTGAAAATAACTTCCTCTGCTTGGAAATGCAGTGAAAATAACTTCCATGCTTCGCAAACGCAAGCGTCCTTTATATAGGCGTCGTAATATAACATGTAATATCCCAGGAATATTGCGTGGTACAAGCGTACATTGCCATCGGACGTCAGAATATGTCACTATCATAACGAGTCCATAGTTTAAAGCCAGCCACCCATTACAAACGGCACACACCTTACTGCGCGTATTCCCTTAACACCACGTAGTGGGTTCATAGCAAATTCGAAAACATTTCCCACATTTGCCGCGCATAATTTCTCCTGGTTTAAAGCATACTACCCATTACATAGTATGCACTCAGTGATTGAAGTACGCACCAGGGACGGGATATCGCTGTCGCGTTCAACTCTTAAAGGCGAAGCTTAAGGGTCCCCCCAATTTTTTTTTCCGCGAACACGCGGATTTTCGGTGCGATCGCGCACGCACGCGTGGGCAAGTCGTGGCCTCCCCGCGGCGGCCCTAGTAAATACCGAGCGCGCCATGCTCAAATCAGCCAATGGCTGATACAATGGCTGTGACGAGTGATTTCTGAGCTTGTAGCGTCATTTTTCCAGAGAAGAGAAAGCAATTTTTTAGCTGAGTTTCAGAATTTATCGTGAATTCCAGGTCGTGTGCTGCGCTATAATATTTGGCTCGGGTGTTCTTGGGAGCCTCAACTACCGATCGGCAGCGTTTTCTGACCATGCTCAAAAATTGTCACAGGGCCCCTTTGATCAACTCTGTAATTATTAGGCTCATTATTATGCAGCTTTTGATGAAATCTGATTTTGGCTAAGGGATACCTACAGTACCATTACGTCTGCGTGTCCTTTGGTGCAGCCATTAAATGTAAATGAGTTGGCCAAAAATTACGTGCCACTTGTATCACTAGGGTCGTCAGTAATTCAGTGACTGTATAAGCGTCCGCACTTCGTATTGGGTTATGTGTAAACACCTCTGTGCGTACGCGGCTGTGGTGATTCGTTCATAGTGTGGGCTGCACGTATAGTAAAGGAAGAAATGTGTATTTAATCCAGTGAGCGTTGTGTGTACTATGTGTCTCGAAGACCTAGCAAACGTGTACGTACTATTGAATGTGTATGTAAATTTGTTGTACCAGCCTTCCAGTGTCCTTGCGTAATCCATGAATGGGCCTCTACATGAATGGCCGTAATCCATAAATGGGACTCGCCAATTATGCGCCGAAAGGCCATTCTCAACGGGCATCGTAAACTTTTTTTAGTATCGTTGAATCCCTCCAGATGGCGCCAGCTACCGCCTACTTCAATATAGACAATATAATGCAGTGAATATATTACGTGTTCGAGCCGCACGCCATGGTCGTCAAGGTGTTAAGGTGCTCGACTACTGACCCAAAGGTTTCGAGATTGAATAGCGGCCGCGGCGGCCACATTTTGGTGGGTTTAGTGGAGGCGAAATGCTAGAATCATGTGTGCTTAGATTCAGCTGTACGTTAAAGAACACCAGATGGTTAAAATTGCCGGAGCACTCTTCAACGGCGTCCGTCATAACTAAGTCGCGGTTTTGGAACGTTTGAGGATGTTCAGCAATAGTTGAAGGAAGTGAATCGCCACAACTGCAACCGCAAATGCCGTTAATAATAATTGTAGGGGTTTGACGTCCCAAAACCACGAAAAGATTATTGGGCATGACCAGGATTTGGGAATATGTGCACGTAGTGCCATCTCTCATCGGCCACAACAGTGGCCTGCCGTAACTAAATGGGAAATAAGAGAAAAAAATATCGGACGAAAAACATGGTTGATCCCTCCTTCACAGGAATCGGTATCACACGAAAGTAAAACGTGTCCTTAGAGAAGTAGTTTAATGTTTACTGTACATTGATATAAGGGAGCTTGTACAATGTCTATTGGTGTTTGACATCTATAGCACCGTTTAATGTGGATGCATCCACGATGACGCTCAGTGATACATCTCGATCTCGACGACTAACGTCAATGATTAATGATTAAACAAACCCCTGTGGTCATAGACGCTTGTGCTAGCCACAGTAGTTAACTGTAAGAGCGGAATCAGAGAAAGCGGTGTGACGGCCAGAAGAGCGTGACTGATTAGACGGCGAATTTGGGCAAGGGTCGCCTACTCGTGGCACGTTAGAGTTATTGGACAGATTTAGTTGAGCGTCCGCAGCAGCTTTGCGAATGCAGCCTGCATAGTAAATCGCTGGCAGGCTGCGTCAGCAGTCAACCACCAGCAACCATTTCTGCAAGTGCAACCAGCAACCGCCGCCACAGAACAAAGTCGCGACAGCACTCGCACCTCGCTCCGTTCACCAACGGTGGTGCAGATACCATGTCAGACTCACGAGTACGGAGATCTGCTTGCGAGTAGATGTTTTACCTAATTCAGGGCTTTTCAGCGCACAGCTATCTCTGCACCAGCCCGACAGATTTTGCGTACATTCTACCCATCTAAACTGGCGTGGCCACGGTGGGGTGCTATGACAAATAAGTTAGTAATACAAAGTTAGACAAT
>JALIZH010001781.1:0-12773 GCA_030522465.1 Rhipicephalus appendiculatus | reverse complement strand
TTCCACTATGAGTAACTATACATAAAATGCCGCCCATGCCGACTTCTTAGCTTTTTTCCCTTCGGAATACATTTCTCTGCATCTGCTGCAATGCACACAACTATTGTGTTGAGGCCACCTGATCAAACGGCTGATTTACGTTGGCGTAACTGAAGCCAGCCGACCGTGGAAAGCCAGCCGCATCAAGCGGTACCCTTTGTTTTCCTTCCGTTTATTTTTTTATTTTATTTTTTTTTCGTAGCGGAAGTATTCCTTGTACTACGTGCGCGAACAATCAGCCGTAGAAACGGCCGCGTAGGCTTCGCTTTTACGTGCCGCTTGAACATTCATTGAGAAAAAGAAGTGCCGAAGCGTTTGCGCTGTATATGCCATTCCCATAAGATGTGTGCGAGCAATCTGCAGTAGGCAACGTATGTTCTTGGTACAAGGATGTTGAGCTACCACTTTTGCCTTTCAGCTAAATGTTCGTGCACGTAATCGAATGAAAATAGGGAAAAAGTTGTTACTGAGGGAATTTGCGAACCGAATGTTTCATTAGCCCCCAGAGTGAAATCGCGCATTACGACTGCATGCCAATGGCTGCGTGTATTATGCCAGTAAATGCAGTGGTTAAGGTCACGTGACCTACTGAGACGCAAATGTTAGAGGGTACTGCCAGAGGGATCGGCTGAGATCTTTCTTGAGCAGAAATGGTTTTCTCGCTTCATTCGAATTGTAGAATATTTTGTGTTCGCTCGGGATCTGCTTAACCTCCTGTTAATTGCGGTCTGTGGAAGGCACAACACCCAGAACACAGGTGTGTTGGCTATGAATTCAATATGCACAGCCGTGCACTTATTATTGCTACTCCGAGCTCATTCTTACGTGTGATGCTGGTATTAGCTACACGCATCTGGCGTCCCTCCACACCACCCACTGGCCAATCACTTGCTTCAAACAACCTTCCATCTGCATCCAGAACTACCCGCACTGCTGAAGCAACCTCTCCATGCACTCCACGCAGGCATACATTATTATTCCTGCCTTATGATTCGATGTGAAGTGACCGGCCCACATTTGAGGAGGGACGCCTCGACCTCGATATACAGTCCGGGAAACACCCCACGCAGAACGAGAGTAACGAGGAAGTGAGGCCGTTTACTTCCGCTCCAATCAGGGTTGCAAAAAGGAAGCAACCGGACGCAGTATCACCAAGCAGTCGGCAAGGGCAGCGGTTCTGGTCATGGTTGCCGTTGGTGGCTACTTTGCGCCAAATTGGCTACTTTTTGGAACCCGTTGGCGACGAAAATTTCCAGTTGGTGCCATGGCTCTTTTTTAAACGTGTGGTTTTCTTATTCAAAATGGTTTTATTTATTCATCAATAGAAAAGACTCTGTCGATAATACCGCTTCTGTTCTATTTTGCTAGAAATTCGGCGATAATATCAAATGACATGGCTACTTTGGCCACTTTTGGCGTGAGTTCTGGCGCCTTTTCATGTCCACCCAACGGCAACCCTGGTTCTGGTAGCACACGATTTTGGCGCTTTCACGTTGGGTGAATAAATGCGCCAGAGTTAAAAATGCTACGGGGTGGGTCTCCATCAGGGAGGTCATGAGAAAGAGGAAAGTAAAGCTTTGCTTACTGAGCAGGGCTCCTGGACTTCAGCTTAACGGCGGGCAGCCTCCTCAGTACAAATATATATATATATATATATATATATATATATATATATATATATATATATATATTTGTACTGAGGCTGCCCGCTGAAGTCAAGACCCCTGCTCAATAAGCAAAGCCCCACTTTCCTGCATGACCTCCCCAGAGGACCCGCCTGGCAGCGCCATATACATATATATATATATATATATATATATATATATATATATTTTTTTTTTTTCTAGTTTGAATTTGTACAGCAGAATTTTGTACATTTTTTGCTCCGGAATTTCAGTACCCGGTCTTTTTAAAGCTATCGCGTGAACGTTACATTCATACTGGAATTTTACTTGCAGAAAAAACACGCCATAATTTGGAAATCCGCTGAAGTGGGCCGCTCCGCATAAATTTTGACCATCTTACGTGCTTCAGTGTACACCTAAATGTTAATACACATGTGTTTTTTGTATTTCGTTCCCGTAAAAGAGCGGCCGTCAGCGCCAGGAGTAGAACTCACGTCCTTCAGCTCAACAGTGCAGCAACGGGGGCCCTTTAGATTCAACGTCGTTTAGAATATTTATGCGACCTCACCTTACAACATCAAACACTTCGCGTGGCTCTTGCAAGGAAGGAGTTCAGGGCGAGATGTAAGCTTAAATATATGAAAAATTCTTGAACACTAGGTGTCTCTAGAGCCAACGTTTTAAACAAGGGACCTTGTCTTTTTCAAGGAACCAACTGTTATGAAAAAATCTTTGGACGGGAAGGAAGAAGACACGACTTTGAAGAAGACACGACCACCTGTCGACTCGTGCACTTCAACGCTATTCCCCGTTCAAGAATTTTTTCATTTCTTCCAATGACCCTTGTATTTTAACTGTTCGCCTCAGTGGAACAGTGGCTACGGTGCTCGGCTGCTGACCCGAAAGTCGCGGGTACGATCCCGGCCGCGGCGGTCGCACTTCGATGGAGGTGAAATGGTAGAGGCCCGTGTACTGTGTGATGTCAGTGCACGTTAAAGAACACCACCTGGTCAAAATTTCCGGAGCCATCTACTACGGCGTCTCTCATAACCATATCGTGGTTTTGGGACGTAAAACCCCAGATATTATTATTATTGTATTTTAACTGTCTATGGTACCTGGCGTAAGCCAGTGAACAATGCTGAAGATGACGATGATGCCATCCAGGCATGTTTAACGTTTCCTCGCTAAAAAAAAACGGCAAACTTCGGAAACGCTGCAGCGCACGCCACGACAAAGTTCGTGCCTCAGATACTCTCAAATGGCACCTGCCGGTCTCCACGTTTCACCCACCTCGGCAAGTTGGAATAGCAAGAGGCAGGTGACGCTGTAATTGGTCGGGTTAAAAGATTCGGCCGACGGAAATTGCCCCGCAATCATCGCCTCTCCCCTGGAACATACCTGAGGGCTGCAGTCGCTCCCTGCGACTGCAGCCAGCAGCGCCTCGTGGTGTGCGCGAGACGCACTAATAATAGGGCTTCCAGACACGCTCGAGGCCGCGAGCACCCATCGCTGGCTCTCGTCTTCGCTTAATTTTATATATAATGACCGATCGTGAAGTCACTTAAAAAAATCATCGAGTGTTTCCTACAAACCAGGGTCCATTGAAGAGTAATTTTGTGACGTGTTGAAAAGATGCGAGCAAATAGAAAAGGATGGCAGAATTCACGGCATCACTGCGAGCCATAAAATGCTTGTGTATATTGAACGGCACGATATTGTGGCAATAATACGCGGTCGTACAAGTGCTCGCGAAACGTATCCGTCTTGTAACGGCTTCGCGTTTTGTCGCGCAGTTAGTGCTTATTTCTATGCACTTACTTCGCACCGATAAACGCTGCGAAATATCCTCGAAGGAATAATGAGACGCTCATAAAGGAACCATGTTAGCACTGAATTATTTTAAACGGCGCCCGCAAGATATAACCCTTGTTTCTACTTTTGGTCTTGACCTCAGATATTGCAACGGTACGCCTACGCGATCGCCAAGCTCGGAGGCCCCAATTCCTACACGCGAAAAACGTTGGAGGGCGCTTGAGCTTCGCCTCAAGCAGGGTTGCCGTTGGTGGCTACTTTGCGCCAAATTGGCTACTTTTGGACCCCGTTGGCGACGAAAATTTTCATTTGGCGCCATGGCTCTTTTTTTTAAACTTGTGGTTTTACTTATTGAAAATGGTTTTATTTATTCATCAATAGTAAAGACTCTGTTGATAATACCGCTTCTGTTCTATTTGGCTAGAAATTCGGGGATTCCATGAAATGACATGGCTACTTTGGCTACTTTTGGCGTGAGTTCTGGCGCCTTTTCATGTCCACCCAAAGGCAACCCTGGCATCAAGAGTGGAACGCGACGGCGCTCTCAGGCCCCGTTCGCATCGTCTCCTACATCGGTAGCCTCATTTCGTTTCTCGTAGGCACCTCAACCATGTCACAAAGAAAAGAACATCTGAGCGAACAACACTGGCCGTTTAAAACTATTCTAGAAGGCGTACTGCAAGCGCAGTTCCGAAGTTCCTACTACGCCATAATTCTTCGTTTTGCGAATCAGAGAAGCGCCACTACTCTTCCGTAACGCAACACGCGAATTTACGCAGCTGCTCATTTTGTTGCTGGTGCTGCTGCTGGTGCTGACGATGATGATTAATCGTATCTGAGTGCATTGTACTGGATGGCCCTTTAAAACCTCCAATCCTTGTGCAATTCACATGTATTAACGCTTGGCGCAATTCTATGCCACTGCCAGCCAACATTACATGCGTTAAGACGACTCCTTCCATTACATGACATTTGTATAGGGCTGCTTTATTATTATTTTTTTTAAAGCATTTCCAAGCAATGGCGTGGCTTTGTGGTAGAACACTTGCTTCTCACGCTGAAGGTCTGGGTTCCACTCCGACAGAACCGAAATTCTTTATTATTTATTTGCGTCTATATAGAATTCTCGCTCACGGAAAACTCCGATTTTTCGCTCACAACCAACGACGCCGACACCGACACCGGAATTTCTACGGAACGAGGCCTTTAACGCTATCGCGTTAAAAGCATCGATGTCGTTATTGTACCTATTCGTGATTTCGTATCGGAGACAAGAAGCTACGAATAACTTTAAGTATGGTGGAATACTGCGCCAGTTGGAGTATAAGTATAGTGGAATACTGAGCCAGTTAGAATACATTCATCGTGGCTCACAGCGCGCGTTGTGTGCTCCGTCTTTCCTTTATCCACGTCAGTCGCGCTTTTAGCCGTAATAAAGCTACAAATGACACGTTTCGTCTGAGATACGTATGGCCACGTTTTCATTGATCGAATAGTGTGTTTCCAAAAATCCTAAATTCCAGAAATAGCGAGCCTTTAATTCCTCAACTACGTCGTCTGTGTATTTATGTATTCGTCTGAGACGACTTGAATGCGAAATGCATCTTCTTCGTTTTCTCCTTTTCTTTTTTTATCAGTCAATTGCATTGAGGCTACGACTCGCAAGGATCAGCAACGTCCTTGCCAACTTGCTCCTCAAGTGTGTAGTCCCACTGACTACAACACGATGACCTTTCTCGTTACAACCCACGCCTCTTCTCGTACGTGTTCGATCCTATCTCAGTAGATGTTCATCTGCGACTCTATGGGCACCATGCGGGGAGCTTTGAAAAGCGACCGCAGTGCTTGAACGCACAGCCTAGAGGAGAGAAGTAGCGAAATTGGGGCGTGGCGCCAAAATGCAAACGCGACGTTCGCGTCTCCCCCTCCCATGAGTGTACGTACAATCATCGCAGACCTCTGTTTTTTGACACTTCCAAATTCCGCCGCAATGTCAAATTCCGCCGTTCCTCAGTTCTGATTGGCCCAGAGTGTATCTACGGCCTCTCTGATTGACTAAAAATGCCACCATTACGAAATTTGACGAAGTGGTGGAATTTGAGTGTTCAGAATAGTAGTAGTGGGTACCCATGCGGGCGTCTCATTTTGGTCCCGCACCTAGCAGCCAATGTGCGCTACCCTGGGTCGTCTAGTGCGATCTACGTAGCTCCCGCTGGTCAGTGAACGGGGTCTATACATTTAGTGATGGTGCTGAAAGTTATGTGGGGCTGAGCTGTCAACAGGTTTCTCGTGGATGGGAAAATCCATCTTCATTCGATTATCGCCCGACATCGCAGGCTATCATTATCTCCATTTCAGAGAGAATTACGCCAGAACCGAGGAGACACCGCGGTTTCAGCGAACGCGGCAAATGAACTGAACCAAAAAAAGAGACTGAGGCATCGATCATGCCGACAAGACTAAGATAGGCGTTTACCTCTTTAAGTACCTTCTTTCTGAGCGAAATCGGGCGCAATCACCATGATGTGAGAGTAACGAAACGACAGGGGTGTGGCGTAGCGTTAGGGTGGCCGCCTACAAACTTATTTTAATTTCTTGCAGCGAAATAGTGATCGACTGTGTCGCACGCCTGAATGGAATGACGTCACAGGGATGAGTGGAATTTATTTCGTAAGCCTACCGTAGGTGAAATTGCAAACTTACCTTAACATGTTCTACGCTTTCTTTTTTTATTTTATGTGCATTTGATTCTAAGTTAGCTTGAAGTTTAAAAATAAAAAGAAAACGCCAAAGCCCGTTATGGCTGTTGACGTCTTTCAATTCTTCGATAAGAGAGCGTGTTTTAATGAAACATGATTACGTGTATGTGGCAGTACTCTGCTTTAAGTTTCCATAATATTGAACTACTCAAGGACATATTCACTAATATCAGCGCAGAAGCCAGTGTTTACTGTTGAACGCTAATTAGCATGAAAAAGATTTATTTATAACTTTATGATACTTCAAAGTGATCACTATTTTAGTGTTATGTGAGTAAGTAATATGTGTGACATATTTTAATTAGGAAGGTAGGCAGAGCTTTCCAAATGTATCGGTTTGTGTTAACAACGCATCGCGATGTTGACGCAATCCCACAAAAGGAATCCTTGCTGTTGTCAAGTTTAGAAGCTTATCTACGTATGTTCATAGCTTCATTAAACAAGTATTATACAAGTATACTACATGTCTATAAGAATTTCAGCTGGTTAATGAGGATGTTGATGTTTCCGGGCGTGGTTGTGTCAGCCTCTCCTCTTTACCACCCGCCTTCGACTTCTGGACCTGTTTAGGGATAGAGGCACATCGTTTTATCAGGGTCTTTAAGCTATTTTTTATTTCAGGTGAGGCGATCATTCCAGAGGACGTGTATCATCTTCCAGAGGACGTGTATTTTCTTACGTCCGCCGCGGAGGTACAGTCATTACAGTGCTCGGCTGCGGACCCTGAGGTTGCGGGTTCGATCCCGGCTGCGGGTGTCTCATTTCGATGGAGGCGAAACGCTAGAGGCCCCTGTATTGTGCGATGTCAGTGCGCGATAAAGAACACCAGATTCTAGAAATTTCCGGAGCCTTCCACCACGGCGCGCCTCATAATGATGTCATGGTTTGGCACTCAAGACCCCCAAATTATTACCTATGTTTTCTTAACCTTTCACACAATATTTATCGGCGCAATGAAAATAATAATAATAAATAAAAAAACGGGGGTATGGATCTGTCATGAATCTATTTACTTGGAAGTGCGGAGAAAAAAGACGAAGATGGCCGAAAATAAGAGCTTACTTAAAATGAAGTTAGAATAAAGGAAGAAAAAGAAGACAGGACATGGAAGACATAATTGTTTAAAGAACTTGAAGACGAAGAAGTAGGAAAACGGGCACGAGAGGTGACGTGGCCGGCAGAGGGAAGGAGAGAGGGCAGACGGCTTTGGAACGTCGAGAGGTGCGGACGTGTGGGAGTAGCGGCAAGGCGTTCGCCCGAGGTCCGCCAGCAGAGCTCCTGGAGGAGTGCCCCAGCCTTCGCAGCAACGTACTGGGAGCTGCGGGGCACGACCGGGAGTGCGACCAGATCGGCCCAGCGAGATTCTGCTCCTGAGGGCGCGCAGATGTTCTGCGGCTGTGTTCCGTGGGCTGCGCACCAGAGGTCGAGCGGTACAGCTGCGGCGAGTACCTGACGCGACGGTGACCGGACACTACGAGGCCCCGACAGTGCAGCTGACGGTCATGCTCCGGTGAAGCGGCGTACTTCGCGGACACAACCAGACTTCGCCTCAGCGCCGGATCCGCCACGTCAAGGCCATCAACCAGTGATGGAACTGTAAATATTTGGTTTTGAGTTTTTTGGGATAGCGTGTGCAAATGTGTGTGTACTGTCGGGTTTTCAATACCTTTTGTGTATATAGTTTAATTTTTTCTCGTATAAAGAATTTGTCGAAATCCTCAGTGTCCCTGTTTCGTTGTCCATCCCTTAGAGACCATGACAATATACTTCGCGGACACAACCAGACTTCGCCTCAGCGCCGGATCCGCCACGTCAAGGCCATCGAACATTGATGGGACTGTAAATATTTGGTTTCTTTTTTTTTTTTAGTTTTTTGGGATAGCGTGCGCAAGTGTGTGTTCTTCATGTGTTTAGATTTTCACTACCTTTTCTGTATATATAGTTTGCTTTTCTTTCGCATAAAGAATTTTTCGAGATCCTCAGTGCCCTGTGCCGTTGTTCATCCTTAGAGACCATGACAAAATATTGGCGAGCCTGCCAGGATTAATTATCCTAACCCTTTGGTCTCTAACGACACAGGAACATGGATTTCGAGAAATTGTTGGGAGTAGCGACAGCGTTGGGGCTCAGTCGAGAGGAATCTCTTATGTTGTTCGAGCGCGCGGAAAAGGAAGCTCGCGAGGCACGTGAAGCTGAGAAGGAGATCCTGCTCTTAAAGTTGCGGTTAGCGGATGCGTCTAACGCAAGAGACGATGACAGTAGGTCATCCGTGTCTGTGGAACGGGAGCTTCCTAGAGCAAAGAGCGTTTGTCCACGGAAACTAATGGCCCCGTTTGATGACAAAAGGGATGATCTAGACGCTTATCTGTACCGTTTTGAGAGAATCGCTGTGGGTCAAGGGTGGCAGAGAAGCGAGTGGGCGACGGCACTGAGCTTATGTCTAGTAGGCGAAGCTCTAAGTGTATTCGGAAGGATGCCCGCGTCCGATTCTTTGGACTACGACAAGGTCAAAAAAGCTCTGCTTCAGCGATTCAGGCTAACAGCTGAAGGATTCCGGGAAAGATTTCGAAAATGTAAGCCCGAAGACGCAGAGACAGGTAAACAATTTGTCTGTAGGTTAACAAACTATTTTGAGAGATGGATGGAAATGTCCGACACAGAGAAGAGTTATGAAGGCGTCCGAGATAGAATCGTGATCGAGCAATTCTTGAGTTGTTGTAGTCCAGACCTCAGTGTTTTCCTTAAAGAGCGAGCGTTGAAACGGCTGGATGACTATGCCGAGTGTGCCGATCAATTTCTTGAAGCGCAAGGCTCCAACAATTTAAGTAAACCAAAGGAGAATCACGGAGTGGAAGTTGGGGCAAAGCAAGCGATGGCGGGTGTTATACCCAAAGCGCTTAGGTGTTTCTTGTGCAACCGTGTTGGTCATCGTGCCCGTGACTGTCGTTTCGGAGGTGTACAACAGGAAAGACGTTATTGCAAGGTGTGCAATCTGGGGAGCCATGACACGGAGGAATGTAGGCAGAAACCGCGAGATCAAGTAGCGGCGGTAGTAGCACACGAAACATCAGACAAAGATGGCCCAAAGGACAGAGAAATGACGAATGTAGTGAGTGCAGCTGTAGCCACAGGTGGCCTGGAGAATGTCACCTTACCTGTTGTCAAAGGGATAGTGAACGGTAAACCTGTATCGGTACTTCGAGACACCGGTGCTAATACGGTGTTAGTTAGAAGAGGTCTGGTAGACGACAGGCAGTTGACAGGAAAGACAGCACGTGTGGTGTTGGTTGATGGGTCTAAAAGGTGTTTCCCGGAGGCTACCGTAATGTTAGACACCCCGTATTACACAGGACGTGTAACCGCACTGTGTATAGAAGATCCCTTGTTTGACGTTGTGTTAGGCAATATGAAAGGTGTAAAATCAGTTGATGACCCATTGACACGAAGAAAATTGCCTAGTCCACGCATAAGCGGCTGCCTAGAAAAGGCGAAAGAAACGAAAAAGGGTGAAATGGATTCGAAGGAGAATGTGGGTAAAAAGGAGGAAGGACAGGAGGTTAACACGACTGCAATATTGAGTGACTTAGGCATACCGACTGTTGAGATGGGTAAAGAACAGTGGAATGATCAGACGCTTAGGTATGCAGTAAGTAGGATTGGAGATAGGCCGATGAAGGAAGGAACGAGAGCAGGTGTGACGTACGTAGTAAATGATGGTGTGGTGTACAGAAAGTTCGTAAGCAAAGGCAGAGAGTGTACACAATTGATGGTGCCAGCTAAGTATAGAACAGCTGTATTGGAGAAGTGCCACGCCAAGGGGCATAAAGGAATGAGGCGAACTGTGATGACATTGACTAGGGTAATGTTCTGGCCTGGGTTGCATAAAGACGTGAGAAAGTTTGTAGAAAGATGCTGCAAGTAGACGAACAAGAGAAAAGAAAGGTTGAGGTAACGTGCTGAGGGTGAGAAGAGTATCCTAGCTCCTTGTATATTTGAGTACTTAGTTCATACAGTTCCGTAACGCGAAGCTTCTCGATACAGCAAACTAGCGAATATGTTGAGTAGTCAGTATAGTGACTTCGTTACACTGAGTGGCTGTGTTTATACGTGATATAACTGCTATTGTGAACATTTGGTGAAGTTGTGACAGTAGACATAGTACCTTGGTGCCTTTATGTGAACTATGAAGTGTTCGACGTACGTGATGTGAACAGTGATAATGAGGTGATGTGAGTGCGATTGTGAAGTGAAGTGCATCAGGAAGACGTGTATATGTAGATGGACGACGGAAGGGAAGAGAAGTCGCCCAGGGACGTCATGAGCAGTTTTTCATGATGAAAAACTCTTGAAAGGAGGGCGTATTGTCATGAATCTATTTACTTGGAAGTGCGGAGAAAAAGACGAAGATGGCCGAAAATAAGCTTACTTAAAATGAAGTTAGAATAAAGGAAGAAAAAGAAGACAGGACATGGAAGACATAATTGTTTAAAGAACTTGAAGACGAAGAAGTAGGAAAACGGGCACGAGAGGTGACGTGGCCGGCAGAGGGAAGGAGAGAGGGGCAGACGGCTTTGGAACGTCGAGAGGTGCGGACGTGTGGGAGTAGCGGCAAGGCGTTCGCCCGAGGTCCGCCAGCAGAGCTCCTGGAGGAGTGCCCCAGCCTTCGCAGCAACGTACTGGGGAGCTGCGGGGCACGACCGGGAGTGCGACCAGATCGGCCCAGCGAGATTCTGCTCCTGAGGGCGCGCAGATGTTCTGCGGCTGTGTTCCGTGGGCTGCGCACCAGAGGTCGAGCGGTACAGCTGCGGCGAGTACCTGACGCGACGGTGACCGGACACTACGAGGCCCCGACAGTGCAGCTGACGGTCATGCTCCCGGTGAAGCGGCGTACTTCGCGGACACAACCAGACTTCGCCTCAGCGCCGGATCCGCCACGTCAAGGCCATCGAACATTGATGGGACTGTAAATATTTGGTTTCTTTTTTTTTTTAGTTTTTTGGGATAGCGTGCGCAAGTGTGTGTTCTTCATGTGTTTAGATTTTCACTACCTTTTCTGTATATATAGTTTGCTTTTCTTTCGCATAAGGAATTTTTTCGAGATCCTCAGTGCCCTGTGCCGTTGTTCATCCTTAGAGACCATGACAGGATCTAAACTTGGATTCACTTCGTGCATGATACCCGTCTCCTCGACCACGCCGGCACAAAGAAACCTCAACTAAACATGCTGCCTTTACAAGCATCCCTTAGGAAACGCTGTCCTAGCCTGCAACAGCAGAAACACCCACAATGCGAGCGCAGCGAAGCGCTCTTGTTCCGCAACTCACCCGAGCTTTCGAGCTCAAAAGAGAGCCGACAAACACGCCGCTAGGCTCCTCCTCACCCTTTGAACCTCCCCCTCTTTTACAACTTTAGATCTCGTATGGTCCGCAACGCTTCTGTACTTAAGAAGCGTGTTGCTCCCGCAGAGGCGGCCAGCACGGAATAACAAGATCGCAGAGTGCGAGCACACGAACATACAACATGCAGATTAATAGCTTTATGGAGCTTTGCTGTACTCGCGAGGCCGGCATCAAGCAGCTTTGATTAGCGGTGAAGCGACGCGCGTGGCCTGAGAGAGCCGGGCGCGAGTTTGAGCTGATTAAAAAGAGCCACGCTCGTAAATTTAATTAAGGTACCTGCTCCTCCTCCTCCTGTTACAGTGCAGCGCTCGTGGGTCCGGCTTGGCTTTGTGTAATTGTTAATTAATCATTTCTCTCCAGGAACTAGCCGACTGGACACACAGAGGTGAGAAGCGGGCGGTACCGGGAGGCGTTGCTATTGTGACTCGCGCGAAAGATACATTTCTGTTAGCCGCGGCATCGAGAGCACAGTGGTGGGCCGTCAAATTTTGGATGGTGCGAAAGTTATGCGAATCTTTGAGGCGTTGTCCGCGGTAAGTATACATACACGTTCGCGCAAGCTGAACAAATCAAAGAGGCCGACAAACAAATGCAATCGGCATCAAGCGCAAGATACGTCTTGGGATGGAGCGCTGCTTTAATTTCGCTCGTCCTTTGATGCTCGGGTTAGGGTTTAAAGATCAGTGGTCCCAGGGGGACCTGAGTAATCACTTATGACCGACGTGCAGAGGTGGCGACATCTGTGGAGCATGTGTGCGGAGAGGTACGTGACTGCCGGCGTGGCCTCCATGCTGCCGGTATGCAGCGACATTCATCGGTAATACTTGGTATATCCGTCTGGGCTTAATCGCCCATGGGCCTAATCACAGGGATACTGGTCTGAAGTGGGCTTTTATTTATTTATTTATTTATTTATTTATTTATTTATTTATTTATTTATTTAAATACAAATCCAGGCACACAGGGCGTTACATATTCTCACCAATGAGCACTATCATCACGGAAAGTGTGCCAGTAACGAAGCGTCCTTGAATTTGTAGCCCCTGAAATTTTATTCGTTTATATCCCTGTTTTCAGTCCAACGCCCATTTCCACAGCCAAGTGCAGGGTAGCAAACCAAATACTAGTGACCGGTT
>JALIZH010001780.1:0-18316 GCA_030522465.1 Rhipicephalus appendiculatus | reverse complement strand
CCTCCGCTCTCGAAGGCGGTGCTCATCGGCGCTGGCTGCATCTGCGCGCACTCCGCTGCGCTTGCCGGACGCGCACGTCAGGCGCGTAGCCTTCGCTTCTCTCTGTGCTCTCGTGATGTCACTCGCATCGCGCGCGTCTTTTAAATGCGAAGCATTTCTTAGCGAACTTCGGCGAGTTTGAGCGTATCTATCTATCTATCTATCTATCTATCTATCTATCTATCTATCTATCTATCTATCTATCTATCTATCTATCTATCTATCTATCTATCTATCTATCTATCTATCTATCTAGCTAGCTAGCTAGCTATCTATCTAGCTATCTATCTAGCCGCCTACGACCTTGTGCTCTCCTGGCCGTATCGTTAATGGAATTTACACCAAAATTGGTATGGTATAACATGACTATATGACGAAGATGAATGACTGGTCATCACATGCAAATCATAAATAACTTGTCATGAAAATCATGATTTTCGCGCCATGGCCGTAGTGCTCCTGAGGCCGGTTTCTTAACTTGATATATCCAAAAATTGGTACGATCAGATATTTTTGCATGACCAACAAGATTATACATGGTAATATGAAAATCATGACCTGTATGTCATGTACAGTCGCCCAAATCTTTAGCTATCTTTCGCGAGCGGCGATCTTTTTGTGTATCTTCGCCGTATGACTGAATTAAGTTACAAAAATGGTGAGGGTAAGTGCATGCCCACATACCACATGCCCACGAAACAATTTTTCGGCACTTCGTTCCATCACGGGGCGCTGACACACAGAAAAGTCGCCGCTGCGCGGGATAGTTAAAGATTTGGCCGACTGTACTACATGATTTACATGCCGGCTCATAGTGCACTGACTACCGTTTCGCTAGCTTGATATACACCAAATTTGGTATTGCGTGACGTGACTGTGTGACGAACATAAATGCCAAGTCGTCATATGGAAGTCATGATATGTGATGAGCCACATGACTTGCATGGCACGCTCATGGCACGCTCACGACCGTTTCGCTAGCTTGATATACACCAAATTTGGTATTGCGTGACGTGACTGTATGACGAACATCCAGTGGTCATTTGGAGAGTGGTCCAGTGGTCATTTGGAAATCATGACAGGTCATGTGCAACATGACTTCCATGCCACGCTCATGGCACGTTCGCGGCCGTTTCGCTAGCTTCATATACACCAAATTTGGTATTGTGTGACGTGACTGTATGACGAAAATAAATGACAAGTGGTCATTTGAAAATCATGACATATCAGGTGCAACATGACTTGCATGCAACGCTCATTGCACGCTCGCAGCCATTTAGCTAGCTTGATATACGCCAAATTTGGTATTGCGTGACGTTACTGTATAACGAACATAAATGATAAGTGGTAATATGCAAATCATGACATGTCATGCGCAACGTGACTTGCATTCCACGCCCATGGCGCGCTCGCGGCAGATTCCATGACTTGATATACACCAAAATTGGAATTGCGGAACGTTACTATATAGCGAACATAAGTGACAGGTGGTAACATGAAAATCTTGGCATGCATGTCATCTACAATGCCATTTACATGCGTCGCTCATGGTGCGCTTGCGTCGAGTTCGCTAGCTTGATATACACTAGAATTCGTATTGCGAGACGTGACTTTAGGACGAACATAAATTACAGGTCGTAACATGTAAACCATGACATGCATATTATGTACATGATTTGCTCCTTGCTGGCCCCCGTTCAACGTTCTTCGCAAGGTTTCTCAGGCCGTTCAGACATAGGAGCAATTGAAATAAATATTTAAATATAACGTTCGCGAAGTTTGGAGACTTCTCTGTCTGCGCCGTACATCGCGAAAATCGTTAAAACCTCTGGTGTTATTACCATGGTGTGTGCCTGTTGATCCTTTCTAAACAACGTTTCTTTTTACAGCCATGTCCAGAAATTTTGAACATTGCCTTTTCAGCATTATCTGGAGCTCCACCGCAGTACAGCACCTGGTGCGAATGGGTGACTTTTAGAACAAACTGTATCTCGCTATATCACCCGAGTTTAAACAAGCTTCTAGTAACAGCAATTTTAGAGGGCTGTCTTTGACTAACATGCGCAGAAACGAAGCTTCGTTACGTGGTTACTGAGGTACAGCAATGTGTTGAGAATTACATGCGGTGAAGCCATACTCCAGGAGTGGGTGGTTCAACATTTTCCCGGAGAGGGCGATTGAATTAAATTGCGTGAAGATGGTAATGTAAAATGATTGACTACTGCTCGCGTTGCTATCACAATGGCAGAGAATGTGTCGTTATGCTTCCTTGCGAACGTGAAGGCTTTTAGGATGTTGGAGAAAGGGAGAAAGGGAGAAAAAGTGATTACGTCGTGCAAGATTAGTGTGCGCGTGCTCGTTGGTGTTTCCCACATGATACTCTGTTCTGACAGCACGTCCGCCTGCGTAAAAGGGTTTTCATCCATATGTACATGATTTTACTTGTGTGTGCATAAAATTAATGTGTGCACATAAACATGTGTGTCTGTGTTTGTCTGAATCACTAAGGCTTGAGGTGGATTAAGGTGAGGATTTGGGCTTATGGAAACATAGAAAAAAGACATTAAGGTGTAGAACGGTATGCACAAGTACACCACTGTTAATTGTCGTGAATTATAATGGCTTAAAAGGATTGAGGCGTGGAATATTGCTTAGAGTAGCAGAGAGAATGGACGTTAGGGTGGATTTAGGTGTGGGGCAGTGTGGAGTAGTTCATGAGTCTCAGTAAAATTGAATCACAATGGCTTAGGGTAGATTTTGGTGCGGAATAATGCATAGAGTGTTATAGGGAGCATGGGTCAAGTGTATTAAAGTATGGAGCAATATGGGTTAGTACTTTAAACTTAATTTAGGTGCATCACAATGGCCTAGGGTAGATCAAGTTGCTGATTGAGGTGTACAGTGTTGTAGAGAGGATAGATCAAGGTGTATTAAGGTGCCAAGAAGTTTGCCATAAAGCATAAATGTTATTTAACTAAATCAGAGGTGCTAAAGGTGTATTCAAGTGTGAAGTCGTATACATAGGATTGTATGAAGCATTATGTGAAGACGATAGCTACCGAGTCAGCGCTCACAGTTCACTGAGGACATAAAACTGCAGTTATTCTTTATATTCTACTTATAAACTTGCATAAAGTGTTCATTAGCGACATATTCACTAGGGTGTAATCTTTCATCATTTCCTCTCCGAGAGAACTTGTGCCAACCTGAAGCTTTCTGAATGTACTGAACGTGGCAAAAAGCATCGCACCATATCACTGCCATTCAAACTATCGCGACTTCGAGCTCTGCTTACCCGCTTATTTTTAACACACAGACAAAAAAAAAACAAGATTTCGCAGGGACCTAAAAAAGGACAGCAAATATACCTAAGTGAAATAGCAAGGCAGTTCCGCAATAAAAAATTAAAGTGCATAAGTATACAGAGTGTTTCACGTAAGTAGAACAAAATATAAAAAAAGCATTTAACTGCGACTGAATGAAACCAATGGCATATGGTTGACTGTCATGTGGCACTCGTTATGGTATTTTGATATTGCAGTTTGTTGGTAGATTAATTAAGGTCAATTATGCAACAGTTTTAATATTCACTTCATGGCAGAGTGCGCTTTGTCACATCGTACAACGCATTTAAAAACGACCGAAGCAATTGCTTTTTCGGCGGCTAACGCTTCATTGTGAATATTTTCTGGCTTTTAAAGAAAGCACGCGAAGTATCGAATAAAACTACGTGACTGCATTGATGCTCTATCGCAATTCAGAGCTCTTCAACGTGCTTCGAGCGAAACAACCAGCGCATGGACCATCAGCCTGTCGCTTCTAAGGGACGATATCGTTTCTTTGCTGCTTGTGGGGGTCACAAAATCTGACGAGCTATGGAGCCGATGCCTAAGCCGCGGCCGCTCGTTTCGCCACGGCACATGGCCCGGTTGTTTCACTCAAAGCACGTCTGTGAGCGCTGCAGCACAATAGCATGTAGCTTTCTACAAAAAAAAGGCAGATCGATCGTTTTAGAATGCCCTCCACAACGTCACGAAGCGCATTTGGCCCTAAAGCGATTAAAAGAAATGTTACATTACTCTTCTTAGTTAAGAACTTAAGGGGAATATAAAAATACCCTACTGAAAGTCACATGACCGTAAACACTATCGTTCGTTTTATTCAGTTGAGGTTAAGTACTTCATTGCAAATAATTGGTTTCCTTACGTGACACCCTTTATAATACAGGCGGCACCCCTAAAGGCTACGAAAATAGATCATCATGTATCGTCAACTTATGTGTTAAGGTCAGACAATAGGTAACTCTGTGCCCACGGAAAATACTACTGAAGGGCTCGTGGGCACGCGCATGAGAAAACCGGAGTGCTTAGTATTATCTTTCTCAAATGTTCTTCCTAACGTCTTTAAGATTTGGTGTTATAATTTCCATTATTATAACGTAAACGCACTTTCGCTGTTTTATTAATATCTATGCCGAATATTTGTTAATGTGAGCAATAGGCACACTCAGATTATTTTACAATGCCGTCAACACTACCTGAACAGTAAGCTCACTTAATTGGAATGTAGATATGTAAATAGTGGGAAAGACGCAGACAATTGAAAATATGTAAAAATAAGAGAAGAAAGAGAGGAGGACGTTACAAAAGACATATTACAGTTAACAAACGCTAAAAAAACTACACAGAGGCTTAGAAAATGTGTGGGATGCAAACAAAGAACAGCCGAGAGCATTTGTGCTAACAATCAAAGTATCACTAAAAATTCTTCTTGCATAATTTAGGAAGACAAACAAACGTAAAGTACATCAAAATATTCTGCTGCGTAAATGTTTTTTCTTTGCATCTAGCCTCGACACCGGTGGGGCGACAGTTGTTAGATTTTAATTTGCATGTAAGTCAATATCATCGTTTGTAACTCAAGCTACATCCACGAGATCTATCAAATCTCTGGGTGAAAGGAGCGACATGCAAACCAGCCCCGTGTTTTCGTTCTTGAGACTTTGCAACGAAGCACCACGCAAGACAAACTTCGATAACTATACTATAGCCGCACCCGAATTTGGGCGAAAGACGCCACACGCATTATTGGAGTACGCAGCACAGTTCCGTGGCTAAAAAGAAGGTTCATGGCACCGACACAGCTAAAAAGATACAAAACATCTAGAAACGAAAGTTGGGCAGCATGTAGACGTTCGCACACTTGTTTCTTAGATATGGCTCGAGTGCCATCACGTGACTCTGCTCCACCAATAGAGACACGTACAGACCTAATCTCCTACGCTGATCCCGGCCGCGGCGGTCGGATTTCGATGGAGGCGAAATGGTAGAGGCCCGTGTACTGTGCGATGTCAGTGCACGTTAAAGAACACCAGATGATCGAAATTTCCGGAGCCCTCCACTGCGGCGTCCCTCATAGTCATATCGTGGTTTTGGGACGTTAAACCCCAGATATTGAAAAAAAAATATTTTCCTATGCTCACTGGAGTACTTTGGCGGAAAGACAAAGGAATGTCACTGTCGTTAGTTTTATTGAGGGGGGCTTAGTAGCAGCAGTATCAGCTTCAGAAGCAGAGTTCAGCCAAAGTTATTTGTTTCGCATGGTGGCTTTTCTACACTGCTTGTGATCGAAAAACTTTTCGTGTTGATCAGGCCAGTAAACGCACCAAGCAACCTTGCGTGGTTTTTTGAAACATAAATGTAAAAATGAAATGCTGCATCAATCAGGATTTCTTCAGTTTTCCGGTTTCTCGGCTGTCGCGTTTAGACACTCTTGTGTTTATTAAATGCGAAACATTTCTTAGAGAACTTCGGCGATATTGAGCGTATCTATCTATCTATCTATCTATCTATCTATCTATCTATCTATCTATCTATCTATCTATCTATCTATCTATCTATCTATCTATCTATCTATCTATCTATCTATCTATCTATCTATCTATCTATCTATCTGTCTGTCTGTCTGTCTGTCTGTCTGTCTGTCTGTCTATCTATCTATCTATCTATCTATCTATCTATCTATCTATCTATCTATCTGTCACAACGGCTGTTTTAAACTATCCCAGAATGTCTATGCTGCAAGTACTGTTGTTAAGTGCCCACTACGCCATAAGAGAGAGAGATGAAGAGGCAGGCCGGGAGGTTAACCAAATACTAGCATCCGGTTCACTACAAAATTCGGCAGATCCCGAGCACCATGGGAATCAATGTTTTGCTAAGCATGCGGAGGTAAGGTGACTGGGTTGTAATTTTCTTATTAAGCGAAACGTTACGAAATGACGTTAATATATGTACAAATGTTGTACGCACATGTATATGGTGAACAGTCGCATATCTTTCATATAACCAGTTGTTTAAAGTTGCGCAACGATGCCAACAGAAACACGTGTATTACCAACACCAGAAGCGGTAGGCTGACATGTAGCACTTGTGCTTGCGAGGATGGTAGCCCTAGATAGTGCTTCGTGGACCAACTACAGTGGATGGCGCTAAAGTATACAAGTGACGTTAACACGACATGCCGCCTGCGTCATAGGAGTACATATATAATGTTTATAAAATTACATAGCCGGCACTGGAACCACAACTGACGTTTCACCAACATTACGCCTGCATAGGGTATTTTGCCAAAGCAGTTCCGAGACCTGGCTTGGCTCTGTGGAAGAATACTTTATTGCCACGCAGATTGCTTGGGTTTGATTCCTGCTGGGACCCTGTTATTTATTATTGGCATTCGTCGGGTCAACGCTGCTGACGTCAGTTTTTCTAAAACTCTCTGTTTTAAGTTACTAATGTTTGTCCTCGCCGTTCCTGGGTAGACATAAATTGTCAAACACCTTTGGCGCATACCCGCATACCGCGGCCCGTGGTGTACGGGTATGTGCCACACGTGTCTGCAGAAAAGGGTTTGACGACATATACGACAGGATTTTTCACGTTAGTCATGTCATGACCAGCCAGACATATTCGTCAATACCTCTTACCCTCCCATACAAATTTTGGTATGCCCCAAGTTAAGGAGGCGATCACGAGGGCACCGAGACGTAGGCGGTTAGCTCGTTGACACTTACACAGCGGGCCAGGCTCATAGACACTGTAAGCTTGACAGCCATGTAGAGGAGTTACAGTGCAGCACTATTCACACTAACGCCGCCACATTTTCAGCATTCATCCTGGGGTTACCTTGAATACTCTCTGTATGCTTCTCTAAACTGCACGTCTTACACAGAAATGTCATGAGCCCATCCCAAAAGTTATAATTGATACAACTCGTTCATTGTCATCGTAACATGCCGCTATACGTAGTGCGCGCGACTAAGCATGACATGTAATACATCTAATGGGAGCACATCCCAGTTAGGTATGGATGCACCAAGTTCATAGGCTGATTCGTTTTCTTTCCAGTATCAGCCCTGAATCAGCGTTCTTTCTTCCATCAGGTCATTTGTACTGCGCTGGCTTGTCGACATTGCCTAGATAAAACAAGCATTACTCGAACACCAAATCTATGGCTGAGTGCCCAGCAAGGTAGTACATAGGCTTGATGCTGATTTGTTCTTGAGTGGTACAAATACTCGTACTTTTGCTTCAAGGCATTCCTAACAGTACAAATACCTTGTGTGTTGATGCCCCTCTTGTCGGAACATTGACCTCTGGCTTTGTTCCAAGATTTTAACAGCAAAGCTAGCCGTAATTTGTGTGTGTGGCCCGTTTCTACATCTGTTTCTACAATTTCTACATCTGTTTACTGAATTTTACATCCATCCGCCTCGTAACGTTATGCTCATTTCAAAAGTGCCACATAGCAAACTTCTTGATACATGGTTCGCATATCATTGATTCCCATGTTACGTGGGATTTGTCCAAATTTTTTTCATTGCCTCTTGTTTTATGACTGCCTCCAGGGTAATCCATTCAGCTGGCAAGATATTTATCTTGCTTGTTTCTTGCATGCCTTGCAGGGGTACACTGCTCCGGAAGACCAAATCTTCACGTGGGTGATTCGTACCATGGCTAGGCTAGCCGGTATCATGCTAACAACTAACGTTACGAAACTTACTATGCGGCTGTGAAGCCGCAGTCACAATCATGAAGGTCTGCGCAGGAACGGCGAGAACAGACATAGGTAAATTTAACGTGAGAGCGTTAAGAAAAGCCGACACCGGCAGCGTTGATCCGACGAATGCAAAGAATAAAAATTGGGGGGACCCTTAAGCTTCGCCTTTAAGAGTTGAACGCGATAGCGATATCCTGTCCCTACTGCGTACTTCAATCACTTAGTGCATACTATGTAATGAGTACTATGGTTTAAACCAGGAGAAATTATGCGCGGCAAATGTGGGAAATGTTTTCGAACTTGCTATGCACCCACTACGTGGTGTTAAGGGAATACGCGCAGTAAGGTGTGTGCCGTTTGTAATGGGTGACTGGCTTTAAACTATGGAATCGTTATGATAGTCACATATTCTGACGCCCGATGGCAATGTACGCTTGTACCACGCAATATTCCTGAGATATTACATGTTATATTGCGACGCCTATATGAAGGACGCTTGCGTTTGTGAAGCATGGAAGTTAGTTTCACTGCATTTCCAAGCAGAGGAAGTTATTTCCACAGTATATCCAAGCAGATGCATGGCTGTGTGGTAGAACACCTGCTTGCCACGCAGACGGCCCGGGTTCGATCCTCACTGGGATCCGGAAATTTTTATTATTTATTTCATTTGCATCTTTCTCGATTTTTCGGTCACGGACAAGATGATGATTTTTCGCTCACAACCAACGACGCCGACGCCGAAACTGGAATTTCTGCGAAACGAGCTCTTTAACGCTATCGCGTTAAGATGTCTGGGTCCCAGCAAGACTCAAACCCCAGCACTCTGCGTAACAATCAAGTATTCTAGCACAGAGCCACGCAGGTCTCGAAATTGCCTTGGACAAAGACCCTATGCAGGCGGAATGTTCGTGAAACATCAATTGTGGTTGCAGTGCTGGGCATCAAATTTTATAAACATTACATATGTACTCCTCTGAGACGGCCGTCACGTCGGGTTAACGTCAATTGTACTTAAGCGTCATCCACTAAAGTTGATTTACGTAGGCGTGTCCAGGGCTACCATCCTCGCGAGCAGAAGCGCTACAAATCAGCTTACCGCTTCTGGTGTTGCTAATACCCATGTTGCTGTTGGCATCGTTCCGCAACTGTAAATAGCTAGTTATAGAAAACATATGCGACTGTTCAAGATATCTCGGTGCGTAAAACATCTGTACATATCTTTAGCGTCATTTTGTAACGTCTCGCTGAATAAAAAAATGTCAACAAGGTCACCTTCCTTCCGCATGCTTCGCATAACAACTATTCTCCAATTACGTGGCATCTGCCGATTTTTCTTATTATTTCGAAAGCTTCTGCGATTTCACGCGTGCGCTAGTCCTTGTGCCTCATCACTACAGCGGTTTTTCCAGCTCAGCTGCGCAACCGCACTGCCGGCAGTGGAGGGACAGATGCGTGCAGGGTGTACCTCTCAGAGAGCTAGCGTGCTCTCTTAAACGGACGTTGAGACATCGTCTCCTCTGGCCGATGTACGTACCACCGCATGAGAAAGGGATGGAGTACACCACTTCACTGGAACAGTTGGTGAAACGCTTAGAGTGCTTTACAGAGCATATTTCACCGCTGGCAGTTGCCCGCCCCTTCTGCACCCCTTTTTCAAAGCTCGCACACAAGCTTCCTCGCTTTTTGCCAGCACGGAAGACGAAGAGGACATGTATGTCGTAATGGCCGGCTATCTTCTGCAGGCGGTGAGAGACAGTGTGCAGATATGGGAGAACAGCGATGTTCTTTCGCCGATCCGAGGGCAGAACCGCTGCACCTAGAACCTCATTTTGTTCCCTCCTCAAGCGTTCTAACAATTGCTGTGAAGTGGAGGCAAGGACCAAGCCAGGGAAACGAGCCGTTTCCAACCTGTCAACCTGCCGTGCACTCTCACGTATAGCGTGAGGACAGGACTTCTTTAAAGCCGAATGAAGACAAGACGTGGCCAAACCATTCTTTACAATCTTCAAATGAGCAGAGCGATAGCTTAAAAGTGGTTGTGCGGAACCGGCGGAATAAGAGCACCAAACTTAGTCCTTGCCTCCACTTTACATCGATTGTTACAACGCTTGAGGAGGGAACACAATGAAGGTCTAGGTAAAGCGCTTTTGCCCTCGGTTTTGGCCTCGCATAGGCGGAAAAAAGGTCACTGTTATCCCATATCCGCACGCTGTCTCGCACCGCCTGAGGAAGATAGCCCGACATTTTGACATAAATGTCGTCTACGTCTTCCGTGCCGGCAAAAAGCTAGGAATTGTGTGCGCGAGCGTTGACAAAAGGGTGGACAAGGGACGGGGAACTGCCAGCGGTGAAATGTGCTCTATAAATCCCTCTAAGCGTTTCACCGACTGTGCCAGTGGGGTGGTGTGCTGCATCCCATTGTCATGCGGTGGTACGTGCATTGGCCGGACGGGACGATGTCTCAACGTCCGTCTAAGAGAGCACATTAGCTTTCTGAAAGGTACACCGTACACGCATCTGTCCCTCCATTGCCGGCAGTGCGGTTGCGCAGCAGAACGGCTAAAAATCGCTGTAGTTATGCGGCACAAGGACCAGCGCACGCGTTAAATCTCAGATACTTTCGAAACAATAAAAGCGAAAGACAGGTGCGTGAGCCAGGCTTCAAATGCTCTAACTCAGGGGTCTCAAACACGCGGCCCGCGGGCCGCATGCGGCCCGCGAGTCTCTCAGGTGCGGCCCGCGGCTCGCACATGACTGTCTTCACCCCACATTGTGTTTATTTTCTTATTAAGTAAGCTCGTGAGCTACACAGGCATGAATGGTTTAAGGCATTTTCTTCGTGAGACATCCCATGTGTTCACCTTGTTTAGAAACATAACCATGAAACAAAAATTATATTTGAGAATCGGCGCCATGATTTGAGGCGTTTTGGAGAGCGGTATCGACAAAATTTTGGAATCCTGGCACCAAATCCGTCCCCTTCAGAAATGACCTGTATATGAGATATGTGCCAGGCAAATTGTTCAAACTTACCCCCCCCCCCCCCCCCCCCGCTTCTAACACTACCCCGGCCCTTGTTGGACTGAATTGCGTGACTGCGGCCCGCTAGCTGAGGTGAGTTTGAGACCCCTGCTCTAACTGATGCTGAGGTTTTATATCTACAGCATACGTGATTAAAAGCGTGTTCGGGGTTCATAAGATTTTGTTAGTGCCTTGCTTGCTGCTTGTATACTCCTTTCCGTACGAATTTTTTCCAGGGTAGAAAAGAATTTTTTGATGTTCTTTGCTAGCTAAGAGGCTATTTAAGAGCATGAAAAAAAATAAAGGCGACTGTAAATACAATGGTTTTCACGGGAGAACCATGCCCAGTATACTAGACCTTGGGATTCGTTTGTTGGACAGGTGGGTACGCACATTCTGCTATCTTCCTTGAAAGAGTGTTGCTTTTGGCCCTTTCAGAAGGTTAATTGTCTTATAAAACACAAAAATGCTTCATTTTGACCCGATAAAAAGTTTCTCGTGGTTAGCTGTCGCACATAGCATGCAGCACCGTGAAGGGAAAGAAACTTAGGAGGGAGCGCGCCTAGCATATACAAGTCAACCTCATCCGACGACGCTCCCTCCTCATGCTCCATGCTCTTGTTAGAAACGCCATCATGCTCCAATTTCATTTTTTATGGCTGGGCGACAGGACTGTTTCGTGACGCTGCTTCTTGTTTTCTTTTTTTTCCCTCCATGTTTAGAACAATGTGCGCCAATTGCATCCTGGTGTGCAGTGTACTGGACATAAATATATTCTCGCATTGCGAGCAAACTTGTGATTACAAAAGCTACCTTCTTACAAAAATGTTCCAGGACATATGACAGCACGCTTGATTTAAATTATTTGAATTGCGTGAAGATAGCTCCTTAAATAATTGCGGATACTTGACCACATCGTACGCGCACGTTTCCGCATAGATGACGCCGTTACTCTGAGGCGCCCTCATAAGATAATGGATCTGAAGGAGCAACTACATTTAAAATCATGTTGCTTGACTCTTACAGAAGCTGCCAAAGTGGTTTTGCTTCCGATTGTAGCACTGCTTGTTTTTCTGCACCGCTTCTTTTGTTATGTCCAGTACGCTGGTCACGGGGTCGGAAAGGGATATCCCTCTTTCTTTTTTTAATTAAACCTTCAGTTATTAGACAGCGCTGGTGTCGCGTACTTTCTTGGTCTTCGTGTCCTATTCGCGCTGACCGTCATGAGTATGTTCCAACTAGCCCAAATTGCTACGTTTGAACAGTTACACTAACGCATTTAAAACTCTTAGTTTTACCTAGAGGTTCTACGTGAGCAATGCAGAGACCGAGCTGCTCCCTCCCGCTGTCAACTTAGTTGCCATCGCACAACTGCCTATCACATTTAGCGGCACACTTGTATTGCGAACGCCTCAGCGTTCTCTAACATGCACTTTCTTACGTGTGATCGACAGGTTTTTGTCAACGTCAGGAATCTCGATCTCGTCTTGCTGAGGTTTAAGTAGTCTCTCTTCATTTGCCTCGTTAAGCACTGCCTTACTTTTTGCAAACTCTCGTATTCCAGTGACAGCCGCGCGTATCTTTGACAACAGCCTATCTCCTGCCAGTCGCACCCACTGAAGGTCATTTTCGCACATGAACTGTAGCTCAAAATCAATTCTCTTGTTTTACGACTCAAGGTCCTCTCGCAACATTCGTTCTATGTCTGAGCAAAACCAACCGATCTCCTCTGAATACAAGGCTGTATCCATAGACTAACAGGTATCTCATGTCCGGCCGATTCTCGACTGCAAGACGGTAAGTGCTCACCTTGACAGGCTCGCCAAGTGTGATGAGTAAGGGGCTACTCAGTGCGCCGAGGCCATCGACCACACTCAAGGTGAGCCAATAAACACGGAGAAACGATTTGTATGGATGAACAGAACGATGACGCACAAAGGAACACCACAAAGACACACAGTTGGAGGGCTGTCAACAGTGTGGACGTCACCGTCGCGGTGGCATCCATGGTGTTCTCCCACCTTATCGCGCTTTCTACACGTCAACATTGGAGGCACGTCCGGCACCACGTGTTTCTTCAAATAGCTTTAAACACAACATGCACATTCGTGCAGGCTTCCCGAGTGGAAAACTAGCGGTCATTTAACTTCATTAAGCTGCGTATTGCTGCAGAGGATCACTTTGCGGGGGGACACTACCATGTTCGCCGATCGTTCGATGTGCCGCGTACCAGGACCAACGTGAACAGTATTTTTTTTCTTCGCTTGGAACGAATACAACGAAACAACAAATTGTGCAAGAATTTATGGTGTAATATTTGATAATTAGACATTTATCTAATATCCAATATATAGCACTTGAATAATTAGGTACTTAATTACACGGTAATTTAGATAAATAATGAAACTCAAACCAAACAATACATTACTTTATTTTTTTTTCTTAGAATGGAATACTCGGTGCCTTGGAATCATGCCACGTGAATTGGACGCATTTGCAGACAGTGCATCATAATTTGCGCATACATACAAGCTGTCACATGTCGGGACAATAGAATGCACCACCCCAGAAAGATATTCTGCGTAGTTTATTTGGCGCCTTGTCGAGCACTGGGTCACTAATGCTATTTCCTGCAACAATAGCGCACACTCGATCGAGTCTACAGAAAGCCGAAAATACGACCGTGACCCCGCGGTGGCTCTCCACTTTGGCGAGCCGGTACGGGGTTAATGTCGTCGTTGCCCTTAATTGTGGGGCGTCGTCATGGTCTTCCAACAGTGGCAACCTCTATGAGTCTTTCTGCAGGGCATGTTTGACATCTTGAAATAGTCGCATGACTTTCGACTTCCTGAATCGTATGAGCCATCAAGGTAATCATTGTCTATTTAATTCTCGGACATCTGTTTTCTTGCTCTATCCTCGTGTCTCTGTACACAAGTAAAGGTATGTGGTCTGCTTGGAATGCCCCAACCGCGTTCGCGTTCTTTGTTCGTTATTTGTCTCAGTAGCGCGCAGTAGCGACAAAACTAATGTAGCTATTTGTATAGGTGTGGTCCAAAAAATCAATCATGTGTTAAGGTCAGATTCTTTAGAAAGCAGCTCATAATCACAAACAAATTCTTGTTTCTATGAAGAAACAAATAATGAAGTCGAGGTTGTTATAAACCACAATAACAGCTATTCGTCAGTGCGAATGCGCGAACTAATCTTTAGGCAGCGTAAGCGTCCTGAACTTATGTAGATAATTACATTGGATCAGTTTTAAATACGACCGATTTCTTCACGAAGCTATGGAACTTTGACCGTTCCTACCTGTCTAGCAAGCAACGTAGCCGTATGCGCATTGGCACTTTCGTGGTGGTCTCCTTGACATGGTATAAACCAAAATTGTGATAACAATATCTGGGGTTTCGCGTACCAAAACCACGATACGATTATCAAATCAAATCCAATCAAATTTTTATTTATTTCCAACTAGAGTTGGGGGGTCCTCCAGGCAAAAGCGGTTTCACGCACCGGTATGACTTTGTCGTACAGTACTCGACTGCCACATGGAGCGCCTGGGTTCGGATCCCGGTATATCCGGCACAATTCTAATATTTGTTTTTAACAGCGAAGCTTTTTAGGAAATGTTGCTTGTTCACTCCATACCAAAAAAAAACTATCAACATGGTATGTGCTACAGAAATCGGGTAAATCCCACTACACACAACTTCCACTGAAAAGGAGGAAGGAAGCTGTTTGCTCAACAAATTGCTGCTAAGTGACGGTGGCGAGCAGAAGACCCCGCGTTCGTACAACGGCACAATACTAGGGAAGGGCAGTGGCAACGGCGGCTGCGAGAATACTCCGAAGCGATGGAAGGCCTGTGTCGTGTTTGACGAACGGGAGCCAAGCTTTCCCGCAAAGGTTGACGAACCTGTGTCGTGTTTGTAAGGGTCCGTAGTTTCTTTTAAGTTTTCTTGCGCAGTGCAGTCGTAAAATGCTACAGAAAAGCGGCGTAATTTGTATCAACAGAAGGCTCTCATACAAAATTTCACCTGAATTTGTTTGGTTTTATTCATGACTTAGTTGTTCCCAAAAAAAATTTACTAAGCTAACCGAGCAAGACACCTTCATTTTCTTCTGTTTCACCCAGTCAAAATTTTGGCCGGCTCCAGTTTCTCAGGTCATTTTTGTCTTGGTCTCTTTCATCTGTCTTGTGAGCCCTGTATTTTTCTGGATATTACAAACTACACGCACGGATATACGTCATGTTCCTGTGTGTTTTCTCTCCCTGTTTTCATAGGGGCGATTTTAACGCTATGGCGTTAACTCTCTCGTTGCGCAGAAGTTCCGGCGTTGGCGTCATTGGTTGTTAGCGAAAATTCATCAACTTGTCCGTGACCAAGAAAATTGACAAAGATGCAAACAAAATGAAAAATAAAAAATTCAGTTCGAGCAAGAACCGAACCCAGGCCGTCTGCGTTGCAAGCAGATGGTCTACCACATAACCACATCAGTTCTTGGAACTGCGTCCGAGAAAAGCACTATAGAATGTCGTATAGTTCAAGGAGTCTCCTTAACAGATGTAATATTGCGTGGCTGAAGCGTGGAATCACGCCCAGCGTAAAGTATGTGACTAGCTCAACGAGCGGTTGTCTTAAAGGCCCACCTATTACAAAGCATTCACACATATTTAATCATCATCAGCGGAAAAAGCATAAGCTATGTGAGCAGCTGCATAGGTTTCGCGTGTTGCCTTACGGAAGTGTAGATGGCCCTTCGCGGATTTGCAAAGGGAAAATTATGCCATAGTGGGCACTCATAAGAGCTCAACTAGCAGTCTACATGCAGGGATAGTTTCGAACGGACAATTTTGCATGCGCATACATTCCTTCAGTTGTGGCATGGTTGAGGAATGTACCATGAACTGTAGCTGGCTAGCAAATAAGAAAGCGATGCGCGCGGTGCCAGATTACGCCATCGCGTTGTACTCTTGAAGGCGAAGGTGAAGCATCCTCCAAATGTACTTTTTCTTCCACACTTATCACAAGCATGTGAAGTATGATCGAAGTGTCCAATAAGCTGAAAAATTGAAACACACTGGATGAGCAGTCAAACGCTGGATGAGCAGTCAATTTACTAATGCAGTATTCTGTCTTAGCTGTCTTTAAGTCTTTGTTCAGAGTATTGCGCATTTTTTATAATTGCGTAAATCGTTTTCATCAATGCAGGATAAGTCCCTTTCAACAAGGTTGCTTCATGATTTAATTATGTTGTATTGTTCCACTGGCACCTATGGATTCCGGCTTTCTATGTGTGTTTTGCGGAGATGTAGTTCTGCGCACTTATTTTGAGTTTCATTGAATCTTTGATGATTTCGTCGTGACGGCAAAAGATATTCTCACGTTGACGAATCAACGAAACTGTTTAGAAAGCGCAGTATAATAGTAAATCGACAAGCTTCGGCTACTTACAGACACGAGACCATGAGCACTCGTGCGAGCACTTGAACAAGTAATCTTTGTCCTCATTACGGATGAGCGCAAATGCAGAATGCTACCTGTAATGGCAGTGGCTATGCATTGATTGATATGGAGCTTCCACAAACCGTGATTACCAGGAATGGTGTCTGCGCTGGATGCAGAGGATCCATGGCACTCGTAGATAACACAATGGATTGTGTTCTTTGGAATAGAAACCCATAGAACTGCGAGCTTTGGCCAGAGTGAACGTCCTCAACGCCGTTTTACATACCGCTGTTATATGGTTGCGTGAGATGGACCGCTGTCGACAGTATTTGGCCATTAGACGGACAGATGATATGTCAAAACAGGACAGGGAATTAAGAAAACAAGACAAGTGAAAAATTAATCCGTGTGATGACCATAAGGCAGCTTGCTGTTAATTAAATTGTTCAGTGCGTCTTCTTTTTGAACAAACCGCGAAATAAACATAAAGCGCGAAACAAACTATATTGGACCACATGGCACCCATCTTGACTGTTTGGTAAGTAACACTTTTCCAAATTCTTCCGTGCTGTCACATCGCTGGGAATCTGAGCACATCTCTGCAATGCTAATATGTTTTTATAGTACCTCAGAAAAAAATAAGGTATATAACTATGCTTAACCCCGTTAGTTTTCCCCGGTTTACCTAAACCACATAACTGAAAATATACACAACGAGACCTAATTTTAGCGGAAGCAATCATCAAAAAAGCCTTTCGAGCAGTCAGGTGTTGCGCAAATCCGCATACCAAGGGCTGTGGTAAGCGCGTATGCGCCACAGGTTACTCACAGTCAATATCAATCAGGCTCTGGAAATTTTGATGCGATAGCTTAAAGAAGCGTCATGTCCCAGATAATTCGGTGCCGGCTTCGGAGGCGTTGTCATTGAGCGAGAAATCCCGTTGGAAGCAAAAGATAAAAAAATCACAGCATATCCACGAGGTGAATGATGGTGAGTGAGTGAGTGAGAACTTTATTGGGTCCAAAAGTGGCAGAGACTGGACGGGACCGGATGCCCCGCTAGCTCAGCCAGGTGGCTCCACCCAGGATGGTGCCGGGAGGTTGAGCCTCTCGGCGATGTCCCGGGCCCCTCTGGACGGCCAGGAGTTGGTGGTTGAATTCCGCGCTGCGCATGGCAGCCTCCCAGGAGGTTTTGTCTGGTAGTTCCGACCCCGAGTTAAAGGGGCACAGCCAGAGCATGTGTTCAAAATTGCAGTAATCGTGGTGACAGTGCGGACAGTGGGGTGAGAAATCCGGGTCGAGTCTGTGAAGTATGCTTGGTGTGATATAAGTTTTCATCTGAAGTTGCCGAAGTGTAACTGCTTAGCCTTTATTCAATTTAGGGTGGGGAGGGGGGAAAAACTCTGCGCCCTAGTTTATGAGCTGAGGTGATCTCGTGAAACGAAACCAGTGGATCTTTGAAGTCCATCCATCCCCGATCACTTCCCGTCTGAGAGGGCCGCTCACCGCCGCGGGTAGCTAGTTCGCGCGCTAGCTGGTGAGCCTTCTCGTTTGGGTTGCCAGTTGGGGAAGACGAGATATTACCCATATGGGCCGGGAACCATGTGATATGTGTCAGGGGGACTTCCACTTCGTTAGCTTGAGTACTAACCTTATTCGCGATGTGAGCAGCCGTAGTAGAGACTAAGCCAGATGAGAATGACCGGATGGCTGTTCTTGAGTCCGAAAAGATGGTGACATCCCTT
>JALIZH010001779.1:0-11596 GCA_030522465.1 Rhipicephalus appendiculatus | reverse complement strand
CCAGGCTCAGGTGAGACCTGGAATACGGTGACATCAGCCAAACGTAGGTTCCGGTCTTTTACCCTTTCAAGCGCATTTGTCTCTGTCAATGCTGACAAGTTACTGCATACTTCTGGGACTTCTATAGCCTCGATTTCAATCGAGTTTGAATCGTACTGGCTATGCAGCGTAACGCGTACTCTTCGATAATATTTCCGAGGTGCGGAAACATTTCCGAATCCAGAGATAGTTAGCTGCTCTTCGGATAACACGGTGGCTTTCAGCTTTCTAGACAACTCTTCTGTGATGAAGCTGCGTTGACTGCCACCGTCAACTAACATTCTTACAAGGCGTTTCTTTTCAGTGCCCTGAGCCCAAACTTGCGCGGTCTGCAGAAGTACTGTGCTCTTTAGCGAGTCTACAGACGAGCTCGAAACTGTGGTCTGCGTTTCGTTATTCTTTTGTTTCCATTTTGGGTCGCACATCGAGGTGATGTGTCGTCCCCTTGCAATTCGCGCAGCTCAATCTCTTCCAACTTCTGCATTCTTTCGCTCTGTGAAATGGTCTAGCGCATCGGAAGCAACATCCCAGCTTGCGCAGCTTCTCTTTTTCTCATGTATTGTTAGTTCAGCTGGGCATGTATCTACCGAGTGATCTTTGCCATCACAGAGTATACAACTCTCTGGAGAGAGTTTCACGGTTAACATAGACGCTGAACCTCGGTGATCTTCATTGGATTTTGGTTTGCCGATTGAGGCTCGTTCTCTGTGATCAACCGTCATCAGCAACGCCTGTTCCCTGCTTCTCACTTCAAGGCTCAAGAAATCTAGAAGACTAGACAATTCATCTAGTTGTCCACTAGTACTGCTTCTATTTGTCGAAGCCAAGGTGCGCTGAGTATAACGGAGTACCATTTCTTGCGGGAGGTTCTGTATTACTGCTGTTTTCAGTAACACTCCATACTCTTTCTCTTCGACACCAAGGCTACGGAGGGATCTCACGCGAGTTTGCACCTCTTCATACAGCCTTTGAAGCCCTTCGAAATCTTCGCAGGAGCGGACTATACGTAGGTTTAGAAGCCGGCGCATGTGGTCGTTAACAATCAGCGACTTATGGCCAAATCTTTCTTTGAGAAGATCTATAGCTGTGCTATAACTTCCGCTTGGTCGTGGCCAGGCCACTAATGACACCTTCCGCTTTACCCGACAGGTAGCTCCGGAGATATTTCAATTTGTCTACGTCGGCGAGGTGTCGGTTTTGGTGAATGGTCGACTCAAATTGATCCCAGAATTCAGGCCATTTAATGGGGTCACCATGAAACTTCGGTACATCGAGCTTCGGTAGCTTAATCTGGGCACGAGCTTGCTGAGAGTCATCAGGAGATGCATGCGTAGCTACGGCTTGAGGTACGGATAAAATACGTTCAGCGCGGGACTTCGCGAGGACGATAGAATCTTGGTATTGCCCGACGCTTTGCATCTCATCCTCAAGGTTATCGTCAGCGACATGCTCTTCTATCTGGCTGTCAAGGTCCGTTAACATCGTTTCCTTAATCTTCAATAGGTTAAGATGGTCAGTGAGCTCACCAGTTGGCGTTGGTTCCGTCTGCATAAGAGTCGTCATCTCGTTGATGATCCTGGTGACTGCAGCTCGAACAGTAGTGCGTTTCCGTCGTAGCCTTTCCATGTCGTCACGTCGGGAATCGCAGGGCTCGTGTTGACGTGGATCGCTCGTTTCTCTCCCCAACGTCGTCGCGTTGATCGCGTCGATAGGCCGTCCTCTTCACAGAGCTCGCTTCATCGTTCGGGGTCTTCAACTGTTCGTTTCATCCTGGTCACGGCACCATGATGTTGAAAACCAGGAAGCGGAGCCGAAGTAAAGAACGTCTTGTTTATTCGACGCTGGGTTCAAAACTCAAAGAAAAAATGGAATGCGGGCGCGCGCTTAGGTCCACGCTCTCTTGTCACTTCTTCGTCTTCACCGCTCGTCCGAAATAATATTTAACAACCACGGCGCCCATACCCCGTCCAATCTATGTGGTACATATGTGAATTTAAATGGGTGAGCGTCAATCAGCGCCGCCAGTAGACATGACGACGAGTGTGGAACACACTTTTTCTGCCTGTTGGCGTCACGTAGCACGTGATCTTATTACGAGCTGGCAGCTGACCGTGGCCGCCGTGGTAGCTCAGTTGGTAGAGCATCGGATACGTTATTCGAAGATCGCAGGCTTGGGTCCCGCCTACGGCAAGTTATCTTTTTCGTTCCCTTTGCTTTCTTACCATTTACATCACATTTACTACTAATAACATCCCCTACACTTTCCTTGGCATTGTTGTCTGTTAGTTCTTATTATTATTGTGTCTAAAAAATGAAAAAACGAGCCCTTAAAATTTCGAAATACTAATCTTGTAGGGAGATTTACGACGTGCTATACGACGAAGCAGTGCCAGATCGCAGACGCTAGGTCCCAAACGCCTGTACTTATGGATACATATCCAGTCTATTGTTGTCAGAGAAGCAAGCGGTGAAGGCATGTTGCTATGGTGCGTAATAAAAGAGATGTGAGCTAAAATATTCCGACAAAATAAAGGAGTGCTTTATTGAAAATAAAGCAGCTGAGGGACCAAAATGGGTTGGTTAAATACTGATATTATCACACTGTACGTGGTCGTGACGTGGACGGAGACAGTAGTAGGCTTCTTGAAGTTGAACTCTTTATCTGGCCGAACTTGTGCCGCGAAACGGAAACTGAATGCCCGCTGTACACTGATATCTGCGCACAGGTCGTCGGTCGTCGATAATCTGATCATCATTGGAGCGCGCCGGCTTTTATACATCACGCGTCGAACGTTCTAGCCTTATCACTGGTCGTCGCGCAAGCTCTGGAATAATCTTGAGTGTTACCGTGCTGTGCGCAATGTCAACAAAACGATCTACTACAAACGTGAAGCTTCTCGAACACTGAGGCGTGATCTGCGCCGAGCATTGCTCACAGTCTTTGTGGGTTTAAACAGAGGACATCAAAATAACACGCGTGGCAATACACTGTTCATGCAGTGCGTAATAGGAATGCATAAAACAACAATAGCCTTTCACTCATTTATAATCGTAAAACCCCTTGATATGGACAACAGTAAATATTACCACTTGTCATTTACGTTCGTCATACAGTCATGTCACTCAATACCAAATTTGGTGTATATCAAGCTAACGAAACGGCCGCGAGCGCGCTATGAGCGTGGAATGCAAGTCATGTCGCTCATGAAGTCATAATTTTCATATTACCACTTGTCATTTATGTTCGTCATACAGTCATGTCACTCAATCCCAAATTTGGTGTATGTCAAGTTAACGAAACGGCCGCGAGCGCGCCATGAGCGTGGCATGTAAATCATACTTTTCATGACAAGTTAGTCATGATTTTCATAATATGACCAGCCATTTATGTTCTTCATACAGTCATGTTATGCCATACCAAATTTGGTATAAATCCCATTAACGATACGGCCAGGAGACCACAAAGTCGTAGGCGGCTAGATAGCTAGATAGATAGATACTCTCAAAGTCGCCGAAGTTCGCTAAGAAATGCTTCGCATTTAATAGTTGGAGAGGAGGAGGATGAATCTTTATTGTGACAATCCGGCGGCATTTGTGCGGCGGATTCCACGCCTATAGGCGTCAGCCAACATTCCTTGGGCGCTGGCGGCGTCCTGATCCCGTCGGATTGCCCAGAGCTGTTCCTCTGGATCTGTGCTGAGCAGATCGGTCATCATACTGCTCATCATTGGCAATCGCGCGGCCCTGGTGGACCACCTTTGGACTGGCCCGACAGGTATGAGGTAGGTCCACAATTTCCTGACATAAGTTTCACCTGTCGGTGTACTACTTGGGTAGTAGTGGCTATAGGCCACCGGGTTCCGGTACGTTTTTGTTTGAAGCAGGCGGAGGGCACCGCTTGCTGCTTGGTATGTGTGCGGTGCGCGGGAGGATACCGGGACATTTTTATGTATACATACACCCCATGAATGAGCTTTTCATGAAATTAAAATCAAAAGAGCAATTAAATATTAAACACATGAGATATGTTGTTAATACATGAGCAGAAGTATAGTACATGTGTAAGAACTAGAGCTGTGCAAACAGCAAAATTTTGAGTGCGAAGCGAGTTCGAATACCAAAGTTTCACTGTGAATTGAATCGAACACTCTATTCTTGGGAGATAGCAACATGAAAGCTTTCTTTTTTCTTTTCGTTTTTTTTTTTTTTTTGCTGAGTTGGTGCGCGCTCTAGGGATGTTTTAACCTAAGAATAAAGCAATGCAGAGGCTGAACGGTGATGATTTACATGATTTGGTGCAACCAATGTCATGTCGGTCACATTTTACACGTGAAAGGAAAAAAACGCTACTTCAACATCTTCTCCTCCTACTTCTATGGAGGCCTAAGTGATGTAGCGGACAATGATGCGCCCCTTTCGAATTTCGAATTCCTAATCTGCACCATAGACGGCAATGTGTCACAATTAACATAGGAATTTGCACATGCCTAAAATCTTCGGCATCCGTATTTTTTGGACTTTCTGCCCAAAATTCACCTCGTCTGCGTCTATCATGTCGTAGATTCGAACCTACGCTTTCGGCAGTTCGCCCGTTAGCTATCGTAGAAAGGTTCGAAAGGCAACTTTGCAACAATGAGACACTGTAATCAGGCGAAGCATACTGAAAATTTTACGGGGCCAGTATTGCGGCGTTAACGGCGCAGTGCGGCCGATGAGGCGATGTATTTACGGATAAGCTCCGAAATGCACGGAGGTGGGATGGCGACAGGCGGCAAACGCGCCAGTAAGGCTTGGTAGCTGAGAGCGCTTTTGACAAACATCTTCAGCTTACCTCTTAGTAGTGCCTGTGGCCTAGTGCAGTGGTATGCGCTAGGCCACGTACGCCGCACCGCTTTTCATGCTGCCTCTTTGTACGAGACTATAACCGCACAGGCGCGTTGCCTTCACGAACGAAAGCAGCTTGCCATCGCCCGCACGTGTGCGGTCAGGAACGGAGTGCGCGCATCACGAACACTTTCATGACAAATGCTTGCGTATGGTACAGCAGTGACTGCATCAGCTTGGTTGGCGATGTGCTGCACACAACGAGGAACGATCCGCTTCGAGCGACAAAATTTGGGAATGCGTGTGCGCATCGGGGAAAGCTAGACCAGTCGTCCACTGTTCCGCCACAGTCTTTGTGTTCCGCATCATCGTTTCCAAACGTTCCATGCGAGAGAGCCGTAATCTATTCCGCGCTTTGCTGGTATCAGCGGCGCTCACCGCGAGACGCAAATCTGCAATTGGCAGTTGGCACGTAGTTCAGCGGGCTTCGCGGCAGAAACCGAATGTATTCACAAGAGCCTGGCCGCGCACAAAAATGTCTGAAAAGTCTACTGGGAGGCATTGAAGTTATTTCAACCGTGGCTCTGTCGATTTCACCGCTTGAGCTGAATAAAAAACAAGCATGAATTCTTCTTTTCGCACTGTCTGCCTCCGTGGAACAGTGATTACGGTGCACGGCTGCTGACCCGAAGGTCGCGGGTTCGATCCCGGCCGGGGCGGTCGCATTTGGATGGAGGCGAAATGGTAGAGGCCCGTGAACTGTGCGATGTAAGTGCACTTTAAAGAACACCACATGATCGAAATTTCTGGAGCCCTCCACTAGGTCGTCTCTCATAATCATATCGTGGTTTTCGCACGTGAAACCCCAGGCATAATTATTATTTTTCGCACTGCCCGTTATTGCGGATTATTTCGCGATCCCAACAGAGTCCGAAAAATGGGACATTGACTGTATTTAGCTTCCGGAAGTCGGAATAATTCGAATGTTCAAATTCCAGTGCGAATCAAATTGAACAGCAACCACTATTCGAAAAACGCTCTAAAGTTCAAGTATTCACGCATCCCCAGTATAATCTCGACAACATGACATGATTAGTGCCATAGAAGGCACGGGGACGAGAAGAGGGTACACGGCACACTGGGTGCACGGAATCCCGTGTTCTTTGTTCTTACCCCCCGTCTCCTTTTCCGTTACTAATTATGCCCCATTATGCTCTATACTAACTAGTCCAGCTTTCGGCCTTAACTGTATAAAGTGCAGATGCATAAGCAGAACTGCAAAACTTATTGAACAAATAAAGCAAGATCCAGACAAGATTTATTTTGAGGAATGCGTGGTTTAACTATGCAAAAAAAAATGTAAGGGCGTATCGTGGCGGTCATTTAGTTAGGGCCGTTGCTGCAATGTCTGGTGTCACGGCACAAAAAAAAAAGGAAAGAAAGATAACAGGCGCAAAAGGGGGAAAACTGCGCATGCGAGATCCGGCCACTTGAAGACTGTGCCACGTACTATGTGATCAGCGGGCAGAAGTTATCGTGGTTGATTTAAGAAAGGTGAAATAAAATATTGTCTGGGTTTCTGCTGTACGTTTTTTTCGTGCGCGAGATATGAAAACATAGGTTCCATATTTTTATTATGAAAAAATCTGCGTTGAGCGAAGATGTTTACGCCCCACTACACCTGGCGACAACTTTCGTTGGAATCGTAGCTAAGAATAACGAGTCGAACCGCTATCTCTTTAGAGCGGAGCTGTTTTGCTCGAGGTTTTCCGTGTGTCGCAGACAGAAAACTATCATCATCATGAACCAGCATGCACCCAATGACCACCCAAGCATTCTGCAGAGAGGGTTAACAGGAGAGACTGAAACCTGCCCACCAGCTCTGCTCTGACCCAGCCTTGCGTGTCTTAACGCAAGCGGCGCTAGTTTTTTTAGGGGCGAAGCTCCTTAAGCCGTGGGTCGTGCGTCCCCGTTGTATGTAGCCACCTCTCGTTTAGTACTTGTATATGATGAATATATTTAGGGGCGAAGCTCTTTATGGCATTACCTCGGCGGTCCTCGACTGTCCATGCACTCTGAGTAGCCAGTAGGTACTGGATTTCGACCTCCAAGGTGATGCCTGTGTGAGATGTCTCTTGTGCGTGATTAAACAATAAAAAAAATTCACAACGTACATGTAAAATCAAAGTGAGCTGCGAGTCGCCATGACTCTCATCGACCCTTTAGTATAAATGCGCCCGATCTCACGTCGTTGATGATGCACTGCGCAGAATTCGCGGAAGATTACCGGTTTACCGCATTCACTCTGTGTATATGGTGTCGTCATCTCCAGTTCTCGTCTCGTTTCCGAGAGGGCGCTGTCCTATAGACATGCTTACAATATGGCGGTTGGGTGAAGGTACGCTAGATGGCGTTGGCGGTGCAGCTGCTCTTCGATTGCGCGGACCGCCGTACGAGTGCGCTTGCCGGATCGTGCTGCTTGGCGGACTATGGACGACGACCGGTCGTTCAAGTCCGCCATAAAATTTCACACACACTATCGCTTTGATTACTGCTGGGCGAAACCACTGAAGATTTCACAGTGTAACCATGATTGCTTCAGTCACCATAACTCTCATCGACCCTTTAGTATAAACGCGCCCGATTCACGTCGGTGATGATGTACCGGGCAGAATTCATGGAAGATTCACGGTTTACCGATGAACCTCCGCAGCTTCGCCCACTCATCATCATTCACTCCGTGGATATGCTGTGTTTTTTTTTATATGTGGAGCACTTTGGGGGTCCAGCTTGTCATTCGTCCATACATCTATAGTGGCGTGGTCACGCTCACAGTAATGCGCTCAATACAAGCCAAAACAAGGCTAGCAATGGTCAAAACTAGGTTAAAGTGAACGGACAATGTCTACAATAATTAAATTGACAGAAATAACCAAGAATTAATCTTTATAATTAATTTGAAATCACTAAAAAACATTTTGGAAATCTGCGACTGACCCCGTCGTCGCGCAAGAGAGGGCGCCACCGCCTCGCCTAGTGCGCAATGGCTCCTCCTACCGGCACTTCTTCGGCAACCAGTCTGCGCACATCGTGTTGCAACCGCACTTGCACGAAACCGTTGTAAACCGCTCCTCGCTTCCCCACCTAAACTCTCCACATGGATCCAGCCGTGCACCGAGCGTCAGTGAGCGCTGCATCGCGCAGAACAGTGCCCGCGCCGGGCAAATTCTGAGGTGAAAGTTCCGCGAGCAGCCGCCGATCGCGAAGAGCGACAGGCCAGGCGTCAACAGCCAGTGCCTCTCCATGTGAAGGACCAGCGAGCAGCTGCAGAATGCAAGCGACGACAACAAAACCCCTGCATCATTAAAGCTCAGACCGCTGCGGCTCGTCAGCGCAGGCAAGCCGATTCTAAACTCAAAGTAAAGCACACACAAATGAAACGTGTACAACGCCAGACAATTTCAACCACGGTGCGTAAGAGGGCAGCAGCCGCGCGACGTCAAATGAGCCAGAAGAAGGCCACCTTTCCCGTGCGCAATTAAGCCAGCAACAGCGCAACCATGCTATGACGGCATTCAATTGTCATTACACATTACCGCTCTGCACATAACGTTAAAACCTCACGATACCATAATACCGACATTGCAATAACAACAATGCTAGCGCTAATAATGATAGCAGCAAAATATTAACAGCGCAACGGCAATCACTGGGTCCCCGTGCTACGCACTTCCTCAGGTTCCACAATACTGGAGCTGCATTTCTTGTTTCTTTTTAGGTGCGAAGCTCCTAAGGGTGTGGGTCTGTCCCTCCTCTGCAGTTGTCGTAGTTGGTTGGTAGATACCCACGTATAGTGGAATGTACCCACTCCACGTGATAAAGATGACGATGACGCAGCATAGCGGAATGTACCCACTACACGTGATAACGATGACGATGACATCATTTCACTTCGTGGATATGGCGTGATTTTAGGGGCGAAGCTCCTTAGGGTGTGGGTCTGTCCCTCCTCTGTAGTAGTAGTAGTAGTGGTAGTAGTAGTAGTAGTAGTAGTAGTAGTAGTAGTAGTAGTAGTAGTAGGTAGGTAGGTGCCACGTGTAGTGGAATGTACCCACTCCACGTGATAAAGATGACGATGACGCAGTATAGTGGAATGTACCCAGTACACGTGATAACGATGAAGTATAAGCGCGTTCCAGTATAGTGGAATGAACCCACTACGTGTGATAAAGATGACGATGACGCAGTATAGTAGAATCTACCCACTACACGTGATAACGATGAATTATAAGCGTGTTGCAGTATAGTGGAATGTAGCCACTACACGTGATGACGATGACGCTGATGACCATGAAGTATAAGCGCGTTCAAGACCACACATTCTCTTCCTGCCATGGATGAAAACGATCGGGCTTCGCCCACTCATCATCATTCACTTCGTGGATATGGCGTGTTTTTTTTTTTTTACTACGCTGCTGCAAGTTCTCCGCGAACCCTCGTTTTTGTACATACCGTAACAGAAAAGAAAGCACGGTAGCTATACTTTTTCATGTTCAACCTCTTGGAAGTAAGAAGGTTGAGGCCCAATTTAAAAAAAAGCCGGCAGATCCCACGCACTCTGGGAATCGATGTAATGCGAAGCAGCCAGGAAGGAGCAAATCATGCTTTACATAATTTGCATGTCATGTTTTGCATGTTACGACCTGTCATTTGTGTTCGCCATACAGTCACGTCGCGATATACCAATTTTGGTGTATGTCAAGCTAGCGAACTGGACGCAAGCGCACCATGAGCGTGGCATCTAAATGGCATTGTAGATGACATGCATGCCAAGATTTTTCATGTTACCACCTGCCACTTATGTTCGTTATACAGTCATGTCACTCAATACCAAATTTGCTGTATATCAAGCTAACGAAACGGCCGCGAGCACGCCATGAGCGTGGCATGCAAGTCATGTCGCATATGAAGTCATGATTTCCATATTACCACTTGTCATTTATGTTCGCCATACAGTCATGTCACTCAATACCAAATTTGGTGTATCTCAAGCTAACGAAACGGCCACGAGCGCGCCATGAGCGTGGCATGCAAGTCATGTCGCACATGACAAGTCATGATTTCCATATTACCACGTGTCATTTATGTTCGTCATACAGTCATGTCACTCAATACCAAATTTGGTGTATATGAAGCTAACGAAACGGCCGCGAGCGCGCCATGAGCGTGGAATGCAAGTCATGTCGCACATGACAAGTCATGATTTCCATATTACGACTTGTCATTTGTGTTTGTCATAGAGTCATGTCACTCAATACCAAATTTGGTGTATATCAAGCTAACGAAACGGCCGCGAGCGCGCCATGAGCGTGGAATGCAAGTCATGTCGCTCATGACATGTCATGATTTCCATATTACGGCTTGTCATTTGTGTTCGTCATACAGTCACGTCGCGATATACCAAATTTGGTGTATATCAAGCTAACGAAACGGCCGCGAGCACGCCATGAGCGAGGCCTGCAAGTCATGTCGCACATGACAAGTCATGATTTCCATATTACCACTTGTCATTTACGTTCGTCATACAGTCATGTCACTCAATACCATATTTGGTGTATATCAAGCTAACGAAACGGCCGCGAGCGCGCTCTGAACGTGGACTGCAAGTCATGTCGCTCATGAAGTCATAATTTTCATATTACCACTTGTCATTTATGTTCGTCATAGCGTCATGTCACTCAATCCCAAATTTGGTGTATGTCAAGCCAACAAAACGGCCGCGAGCGCGCCATGAGCGTGGCATGTAAATCATACTTTTCATGACAAGTTATTCATGATTTTCATGATATGACCAGCCATTTATGTTCTTCATACAGTCATGTTATGCCATACCAAATTTGGTATAAATCCCATTAACGATACGACCAGGAGAGCACAAAGTCGTAGGCGGATAGATAGATAGATAGATAGATAGATAGATAGATAGATAGATAGATAGATAGATAGATAGATAGATAGATAGATAGATAGATAGATAGATAGATAGATAGATAGATAGATAGATAGATAGATACGCTCAAAGTCGCCGAAGTTCGCTAAGAAATGCTTCGCATTTAAAATGTTTACTTTCGTGGGCACCTTTTCCATTGATCATCCGGCTTCCCCGATGTATGTCCCGTTCCGCGATTTGCTTGCGATCTTCCGTTACGACAATTCTTAGCGCAAGACGTTTTTGCGAGTAAGGACCCTGACTGCGCGATGGCTATTCGTATTTTGCTGTTTCTAGTTTTATTACCTGAACAGTTCTTCGTAAGCTTATCTGCATTCATGGAACAGGACCAAAACGAAGACGGCGGTGCGTTCAGAAATCCTTCTTCGCTGTAGAAACCAAGGTGACCGAAATGAATCCGGAGTTCCCCACTGCGGTCATATTATGCTTTTCGCGCGCAAAAACATGGAATTTAATTGCGAAGTTAGCGAATCGATTCAGTTCACTCCTGCATGTTCAGACACAGTGATGCGATTCAGATACAGCTATGTAAGTGATTGCCAGAAGGGCCACACCAAACGTCTTCATTGATGAAGTCATCTTCACGCTTAGTTTTTGACAAAAGAATGTGAACATTGGCGGGTGGTCTTTTCCCACTTTTCTAATGCTCTCAACAGTAATGTTTCGCCGAATGGGCCGCACACTGGCAGAATGTCCGTGACACATTTACCTAGAAAGGCACGT
>JALIZH010001777.1:0-13101 GCA_030522465.1 Rhipicephalus appendiculatus | reverse complement strand
ACATCCCTCCTCTCCCTGCCGGCCTACCTGACGGCTTTTTTTTTTTTTTTCCTTTCCTTGTGGAGGAGGAGAGGAGAAAAACTTTATTATTAATAAACTGAGGAGTTTGGAGCACGCCGGCTCCTGGGCCCCCGCACGACCCCGCTGCGCTCAAGCGTTCATTTGGTGGTGGTCCATGACGCTGGCAGCCCGGTCGGCAGCCATTGTCTGCTCAACCGGGTCCTCTGAACGCAGTAGGGCCTCCCAGTCCTCCCAGGTCTTTAGGCGCTCCAGGGCCCGCGGGGGAGGATCCGCCGGGCATTGAGAAAGGATGTGAATAGCAGAAGCATGAGGTTCAGGGCAGAGAGTACAGGCTGAGGTGAGGAAAAGGGGGTGATAGTGTGATAGAATGAGAGGAGAGGGAAGAGTGTGAGTCTGTAGTTGACGCCAGAGCGTGGCCTGTCGGTTGCTGAGGGACTTGTGAGGTGGAGGGTACAGCTGACGCTCGGCCCTATAGGCCTGAGTCAGCTCGTTGAAAGTGTGCGCGCGCTCTTTAGTGAATCCGGGGATCGGAGGCCGCGCGTGCCCGGTTTAGAGAACCTCGGGCTAAGAGGTTGGCGGCCTCGTTTCCAGGATTCCCGCAGTGCGCGGGCACCCAAATCAACTCCACATGACGGGGCGGGGGTGCATCGGGCGAGTCCAGTATGCAAAAAGCAGGGACGTGAACTCGGCCTCGTGCGAAATTTAGGATTGCGGTTTTGGAATCGGATAAAACATACCGTGCCTCTGTGCTAACGATTGCTAAGGCAATAGCAGCTTCCTCTGCAGCTTCGGGGGAGGTGTCCGGAGGAAGTGTGTGTGTACTTATGGGGGAGAGTTTGTGATCCACCACGGCAGCGACCGCTTCATCGCCCACGCAGGCTGCGTCTACCCATACGGCGTCCGGTTCGGAGCCGTAACATCGGTGTAGAGTTCTAGCGCGAGCTCTGCGGCGTTTATCGTGGTGGTCGGGGTGCATGTTACGGGGAAGTGGTGTAATGAGGAGTTCGCCGTGCAGGGGTCTTGGTATGGGAAGTAATGTCGGATCATTGGCAGGTATCTGGATTCCAAGAGAATGCAGAATATGCCGACCGGTGTCGGTTTGTGTGAGGCGAAGGTATTGTGCTTGGCGGTGTGCGTCTATGAGTTCCCCGACAGTGTTGTGAAGGCCCAGCTTGAGAAGTCGATCGGTAGGTGTACTTATGGGAAGGTGGAGGGCTACTTTGTATGCCCGACGGATGAGGGCATCCAGGGCATCAATGTCGCGGCGAGAGAGTTGGAGGTAGGGGAGTGGAGTAGAGCACGCGGCTGAGTACAAATGCATGAATAAGGCGACATAGGTCGCGCTCCTTCATGCCCCTATGGCGGCTTGAGACCCGGCGGATGAGGTGCGAAATTGCCCCTACAACCTGCTTGAGGTTCCGGATTGTGTTAGTGTTCTTCCCATCCTTCTGGATATGCATGCCCAGTATCCGGAGGGTGTCGACCTCTGGTACCGATCTGCCATCCAGTTCGATGACGATGGGGGAGGAAGGGGAGTTGCGGCTTTTGGGACGGATGCAGAGCAGTCCGGACTTGTCTGGAGAACAGGTAAGTCCTACACTAGCTGCATAGTTTTGCGTTAGGTTGGCGGCTGTTTGAATGGTGTCCTGTATGTCACCGTCACTGCCATGGGTAGACCATAGCGTGATGTCGTCCGCGTATAGGGTGTGTTTTAGGTTAGGAATAGTTGCCAATTGTCGTGCTAGGGGGATGAGAGTGACATTAAATAAGAACGGTGAGAGGACGGACCCTTGAGGGGTGCCGACACTCCTTAGTGTGTATGTTGGGCAAGTGAGCGGGCCGAACTGCAGTTCGGCCGTGCGTGCTGTGAGAAAGGTTTGGATGTAAGTGTACGTACGTGTACCCACATTCAGTGGAGAGAGGGCTGTTAGGATCGCATGATGCTCAACGCGATCAAAGGCTTTGGATAAGTCCAGAGCCAGGACTGCCTTGGTGTGGCCCGGAATGAGCGGGTCAAAGATGTCGTGGGTGATTTGTAGCATGGCATCTTGTGTGGACAAATGGGGGCGAAAGCCAACCATGCTGTGAGGGTATAAGTCACGGTCTGTCATATGCTGTGTGAGCCTCGCCAACACAACGTGCTCGAAAAGTTTGCCCAAACATGAAGTTAGTGAGATTGGGCGAATGTTTTGGAGTGTAAGTGGTTTGTTCGGCTTCGGTATGAACATTACTTTCGCGTGGCGCCAGGACTGCGCAAGCGTGCCTTCCTTCCAACACTGGTTGAAGTACTCCGTGATGCGAGTGATCGATTTGTCATCCAGGTTACGCAGTGTTGTGTTCGTAATACAGTCGGCGCCGGGTGCGGATTTTGTGCGAAGAGTCAAAAGGGCGGCTGTGACCTCCGCCTCGGTTATTTCTGTGTCAAGTTCGGGGTTCGGCTGTCCTGTGTATAAGGGAAGAGGAGTTGGTATGCCGGGCGATGTGTAGGAGGCAGCGCGCGCTTGGAGCAGACGAGCAGACCAACACCACCTAGACTTTTAAGGCCAGAAGGCTGCCGCCGTGACGTCACGAAGCGGCTGCTCACCACTGAGCAGTGAACGAACTGCGTGAAAATGTTCTTGGTCAAAAAACCTCACATATTTAAACATATTTTTTTCCTCTGCGTGCACTAAAAAGTGCACTTGCTATTATGGCCTTATATTTATTGTGACGTAGTAAGCAGAAATAGATATGACTTCACGAAACTTCGCATTGTTTTCTTCATCGATATCAACAAATTGATATACATGAACCACGTCGCACTTCGAAGATAATTATCTCCACGTAAAACATCTTGGGTAAACCGAATGAAAGAAAAAGCATTTCATCGGATAATACCAATGTTTGACGTCTAACAAAAATACAAAGCCGACCGGCTGTTGTGCGGAGTTTTCGCTAGGGCTCTTTGGTACAACATAGTGGAGGGGACAGCACAGATACCGACGAGGACGAAAAAAGGCACACAGTAGACAAGCACAGCGCTGTGTTTGTCTTGCTCCTATTCATACTTAATGTCGGGGTGAAAACGAGTGCTCTTACTTTCCATGCATTTCTCATATCGAGTTGCGCTTGCCAGCACTCAGGAAAGTAATGGGCGGGTATTTAACAAATAAAAAAGAGGAAATCTCATAACAGGTCACGTGACATTGCGCGCGTCTTAGAAATGAGAATAGGAGACTGATGGCATGCTTTCTGAAGAACTTCATTTACACGAAAGCCACGTCAAGAGTTACTTCTTACTCAGTGTTTCGAGCTTTCTCTTCTTTGATTTAGAATGAGTTTCCAAAATGTTGTCATTCATTCTGCAACCAAAAAATTTTCAGAAGAATGTTAGTGCTGCACCATGACACGTACTTCAGCACCAGTTCACAAGAGTGTCCGTCGTCGCAGCCATCGAAATCTGACGACTCGTCGTTGCTTAGTAGCTCCATGGTGAGGTCTATTACCACCTGGCGCTGGTTTGAGAGCTTTAAAAACACTTCTTGTTTTGATAGTTGCTCCACTACACCATAATTATACTGTAGTGGAGCACTGCGTACGTGTAATCGCGCTGTGAAATATAATAAAATTCTGCAGACGACTCACCCTGGAGTACAGCGAAGGAATGAAATTGTCTCGTGGAATTGCGCGCAGCCATTTTCTGCGCATTCGTCCTCTTGCGGAAGTCTAAAAGCGCGCACCTTGCACGTTGAGTCGTAATTTCCACGGCACTGAGGGACGCAACACTTGTTCGACATGATGAAGTCAATGCACGACACACAATACAGCACTCACGACGGCGCAAAAACGGGACATAGCACTGAGGGGGACCGACGTACCATCGTGTGACACCGAGAAGCAAACTGAGGTGCACGCTGTTTCACCGCACTATCTGTCCTCCGTCAATGAAAATAGAGCTCTTTTGACTGAACCATTTCCCCGTTGGAAGCTGATATTTCACTGAAATATAACTTTCGTATGATTAATGCAGCTTTGTTTGGGCTTTTGTGTTTCATTATTCAGACAAATGCAGGCAGTTTCTAAATGACTACTAGCGCACGTGTCTCAATTTGTATCCACGAGTGGCCGGGAAAGCCGGTTTTCACAACACCACCTGTTTTCCCCGCCGCCGCCGGTTGGTGACGACAGCACTCGGAATGCGGAGAGCCCTTCGGCCTCAATACCCCCCTCTCCCATCCTCTCTCGCATTCCGTTTCTTTCACACCCCACACCCCACTTAGTAGTTAACTAGTTAAAGGACCCCTGACAGCAAAAGTTTTGTTCGCGACTTTTTTACAGTAATTTGTAGCTTTTCGTCTGGTAATGCCGAAATTGAATCGTAAATGCTCTAACGCATCGTATAATTAATGCTAGCGTCGTTAATTCAGGACGATTTTGCTTCAGTTCGAAACGCCCGCCTAAATACCATAAGAAACTAGCGCCCCACAGCGGGGAAGCGCCTGAGACTACATGCGCTCAAACTTCGGTGACGCTGAACGTGCCGTTTCCAAATAGGGTGACCCGAGGGCGGTGAAGAATAAAACGATGTGGGTGCGTTGAGCGTGTCCCCCTCAGTAAAAAGAAAGGCATTCCTGGCGCAAGCAGCCAAAACCACCCTGAGAGCAGCCCGACAACAGAGCGAGAGGGGTGACGAACAAAAATTACACCATCTCCCGCTAAAGGGAACCATGTGTAGATGTGAAGCAGCGGGCGCTAACGCTTACACTGGCGGTGGCGTTGACGCTGGCGCTATCGCAGCGTTACGCAGGAGAGAAAACTGAGGAGGCGCAAAGCACGCAGTGATGGACCGGTGTTTCCTGCTGGAACATGCCAATCGCTGCTAATGGGCAATGAGAGACAGAAGACTCCGACTGGACACAGAGACCCGCAGTGCGCTTTTAGTTAACGCGCACGCTGCGAATTTTTATTGTTCAACAACGCACAGGAGAAATCTCCCACCGGTACCACATTGGAGGTCAAGATCGATTGCCATATATACGGGATGGACAGTGAACGGTTGTGCAGCGCGAGCAGTCGGTTTTTTCAACAAAAGAAACTCGCTAGCAGACGCTGCCTGCGTCTGCGTCGTGTGGCGAGAGAGGGGGGGAGCGTAGGAGAGGAGAGAGAGAGGGGGGGACGCGCATGCGCAGTGGGGTGTGGACGCTGTGGGCAGGGATGCCTAGAGGAGAGAGGGGGGAGCGTAGGAGAGGTGAGAGAGGGGGGGACGCGCATGCCCAGTGGGAGCGTGGGCAGGGATGCCTAGAGGAGAGAGGGGGGGAGCATAGGAGGGGAGAGAGGGAGGGGCGGCGCATGCGCAGTGAGGGTGTGGATGCCGCGGGGAGGGATGCCTAGAGGAGAGAGAGGGGGAGAAGAGGTTTTTATTTTAATTTTTTTTAAAGGGCTTGCGCATGCGCAGTAGGGGAGGTCACGCCGCACACCACCACCGGATTAAGCTTCGCCATAAGATGCTTCACATCTAATAGTCCTCGCCGGGTGCCAGTCGGGGTATTGTGCGCACCCCGAAAATGTTCTCCGATGCCGACCATACTTGCTTGACCTCTGCAACGTCACGAGGGGAGCCTCTGTCTACGTAAAACCACGGAAAATGTCGATTTTACCAGACTACTCGGATGAGCCCTCACCTTTACTTTAAAACCAAATTAAAATATCTCATAGGCAACGCTCGCCCCTAATAATCGGTGAGAAGTGCCCCCCGCATGCAAGAGTCTCAAACGACCCAAGCACCTCGAGTTTCCAAATTTGGTGTCAGGGGTCCTTTAAAAACACCAAGTGAACTTTCTGGTTAGTGAAGCGAGCACTTTACGACCTTTACTAACTGCTGGATAGTAAAAAGATTTCGCGAAGGTAGTAAAACACGCTCGAAACTAGTAAATGCATGCTTTTACTAACCATTTACTAACTTTTTTCCAATAGTGTAGAGTAATATAAAAAGTTAAGAGAGGACACTCTCATAGGCCCCAGCAGCTGATTTGGGTTCGCAGCGCTCCAAACGGGCGTGGGGAACCTTCGCGGCCTCAGAGATGGGGAACACAGAAACGGTGTTTCTGTGTTCTGTCTTTGTCGCTAGAAACATTTTCTAGCTATTAGAAAAATTGCACGGCCTCCGAGACCACTTCTGTGCGTGTGCTCGTCTCGGAGGCCATACTTTAACTTTTTTTTTTTTTTTTCACGCGTCGTTTGTAGCTTCGTGTAAGCTGTACCGCCAGAGCGGCAAGCACACGATGCCACTGTATGTTTATGCAGATATTTTAAATAAAACATAAGAATTCTTGGAAGAGACGAAAACTTTTATTTTCAAGTCGTTCTTGGTAAGCACATGCACACTTTCTCAGAGTTTGATGAACGCGCGCACGAAGAGATGGGCTCTTTGCACTGCAAGACATGGCAATACATCTGCCATATCTTGAGTATAAATTTTACAGAAGAAATAAACAAATAGGCGACCGTATGAAAAGCCCCGCACGACAGTAAAACTGCAGTAAACGCGCAGGTACGCATACAGTTCCCGACGCAGCGCGACAGTAGTTGCCGTAGTACTTAACTCCGGACGGCATGACCGGAAAAAAAAAAAATGTTGGCTGTCTTCTATCCCGCCTTAGCACAAATTTTCTGCGACGCACTTCACATCACCTTTTCGCGAAAAACAGTCACGAGTAGATGCCCCAGCTAAAACAAAGCAATTTTTGGCGCCATGCATGCGTTACCGAGGCAGGAGTGTTTATTCAGAAGATTACGTCGTAGCCTCAGCTAACAAACATTTTTCTCGATTCACTAATTCTCTCTAACTGCGCTCGTAACATGAGCTTCAAGAAATCTGCGAACGCCACAAATAATGATGTTAAGCATAACTGCACTCTTCACACAACTTCACACATGCATGCATTGAATTCGAACTACGTGTACCGGCACAAGGAAAACCTAACGATGCAAGCCGCGACTCACTTTCTCGCGCCAAGAAACAATTTTCTCGCTAACATGCGCGAAGTGCTAACATGCACAAAGAAGCTCTCTGCGCCGAACTAAAGTCCCTAGATTTTTCCCTTTTACTTAAGTACCGACAACTGCCTCCTTTCCGGGCCCTCTCCCACAGGCAGCCGGCATTTGCCGCCATTTTCTTCCTAACTTGGAAGATTTACAAAGCCACGTACGTCCAAGTGCATTAGCCACGCATATCAGCGGACAATATGCTAACGCGACGTGCCTTTCTCCTCCCGTCGTTCCCCCCTTGTTAGAGAGCGGGGGCGCGCGTTTCACCTGGTGCTGGAAAAGAGTTAGGAAGAACATGGCTACCGAAAACGAGCGTTAGCCAATGAGATTCGTCCGTGGCTCTTCAATGCCTGTCGGTACTTAAGAAAGCAGAGGGAAAAATCTAGGGACTTTACGCCGAACAGCCCACGCGACAGGTGTTAGCTTAACATGACGAATACAATACGCGCTTTCCAAATTAATGACGACGTTCTTACCAATAGCAGCAGCCAAGCAGAGAGGCACACGAAACAAGTCAACACTACGAAGCACGTCGAGCACATTATCGCACATCTTTTATCGCGTCACCCTGCAGCTGTCCCTACTTCATTGCATTAAACGCTCATGAACACGGAGCGTGACACCGTTGCCGTCGCGTCGACGCCATTCTGCACTTCCCTCGCACCCAATTCATGTCCGATCCTGCCCCACGATATCCAATCGTCCAATCGCAGGCGATAAAGATAAATTCAGTGGCGCGATTTTGTACGCATTCCAAATAAGCACGGGGGCGTGTCGTTCTTAACGTCACAAACACGTGACTGTCGTGAGCGCACGTTCCGATCCAAGTCAAGCCGTCTGACAGCCATTATAATCCGTGCTTATCGGTTTCGGACGGTTACGTGCTTATTTGGAATGCGTACAAAATCGCGCCACAGAGCCGCAATGCGGCAAGTAGATGCATATTGCAACTAGAAGAGGTATTAAGGTAGATAACAAGTACGCGCGTTCCCTTGAAGACAGGGAGTGATGTGTCGCCTCTAACGGCCGACATGAAGCTGCGTTGGCTGCGTAGCTCCGCCGCTTTTCGCCGGAGTGATCACTCTTGTAATTTGTTTGTTACTCTATGGCTGTAGTGTGGTCCCGCCGTGACATGGTTGCCTACCGCCTCATGGCGGTTGTCGCTTCCCTTCAGTATAGTGACTGTCCCTACGTAAGTGGCGCCGCCGTAGATGACGGACTTCTCGCGCTCATCCGTCAGGCAGAAATAATCTAGGAGGCTGTGGTTTCTATCAAGCTTTCCAAGCCCAGTGAACTGGCAATTTGTTTAGATAATATTTGAAATTGAATGTCGCTCTACGTACTACTGTTGTACTCTCCCACTCTGTCTTTGTCAAACTACCCGTCGCGTCACCGTCACGTCGAAAAAACGTACAGCAGACGCGACGGAGCTTTGTTCGAACAGACGATGGCGGTTGCAACGTCGACAGCAACACATTTTTTTTGTACAGTGTTGACCGACCACTCTCTTGTTCACTTAAACGTGGAGAAATTAAATTCACATTTTTCAGTAAATATGTAAAAGCAGCTTTTGTTGGTATAATGTTAATGTAAACAAGAAATAAACGGTTAATGGTACATTACGAACGCAATATGAATGTTATTGTAAAGCAAGAAATTGAACGGTACTGATCACTACAACTGGCAACACTGGCCACTGTAAAGATGGCGAGCCGCAGCAACAATGCATCTGCCGTCGTGATTTCAATAAAACTTCGGTTGGGCCTAGTTGGTACATCGCATTTTAGGTGAAAACTTTAGCGCAAACAAGACGGACCACAAAGGAAGAAGAGACGAGCACAGGCGCTTACTAACAACTGATTTATTCTTCTATCACCAACGCATATAAATGCCACAACCACAGAGCTTGCATACGCATGCGTATGCAATACGTCTTGTTACGCATGCGTATGCAAGCTCTGTGGTTGTGGCATTTATATGCGTTGGTGATAGAAGAATAAATCAGTTGTTAGTAAGCGCCTGTGCTCGTCTCTTCTTCCTTTGTGGTCCGTCTTGTTTGCGCTAAAGTTTTCACCTAAAATGCCGTCGTGATGCTTGGCAGTTTTATGCTGATGTTCTGCTTCGAAAGCGAAGACGGCATCGAGCGCGTAAAGCGCGGCGACCGAGAAGCACGTGGGTTCGAAACGTGCAGACATCGCAAGTTCGGCCACTAGTCTTTGCTCATTCCTTTGCTGCGCCGGTCCGGCCCTGCATACTACTTCGAGCAAGTACACTGTATGGTATGTTCGTGCAGAACAGTACTTCCTAATTTGTGGTGTTATTACTCACTTATCATAGCTGCTTCGGACGCAACTCGGACGTTGTCATTTAGTTTACTGTAGCCACAGTTCGCGCAGTTCGTGGTAGCCGACCAACGCCCGAGGCTAGGGTGCACTTATGATGTTGGTAGAGCGTAATAAATTGTGAGTTGTCATTCTCTTCAAGATATTCATTACTGCAGTACTGTGAATGGACTATTGTTAGAAAATGCTGCATACTACTTCGAGCAAGTACACTGTATGGTATGTTCGTGCAGAACAGTACTTCCTAATTTATGGTGTTATTACTCACTTATCGTAGCTGCTTCGGACGCAACTCGGACGTTGTCATTTAGTTTACTGTAGCCACAGTTCGCGCAGTTTGTGGTAGCCGAGCAACGCCCGAGGCTAAGGTGCACTTATGATGTTGGTAGAGCGTAATAAATTGTGATTTGTCATTCTCTTCAAGATATTCATTACTGCAGTACTGTGAATGGACTATTGTTAGAAAATGTTTTATACATAAGCACAAATTTCCGCGCAGCTACATGAGGATGTTTCCAGCGACGTTTGAGAAGTTGCTGTCTTTGGTTAGAAGTGGGATCGAGCGACTGGACACCAACTGGAGAATGGCCATCTCGGCGCGGACACGACTCGAAAGAACACTTAGGTAAATAACTTAACGAATACGCTCATTAGGGTTGGCTTTTTGAAGATTGGTGTGTTTGTTTTGCCTTACTCTATAGGCACTTTTTTTTTCGATTTCTTTCAGGTTTCTTGCAAGTGGTGACACTCAGCGCTCTTTGTCATTTTCATATATGATAGGAAGATCGACTATCTCCGATGTGATTTCAGAAACCACGCAAGTGATTTGGGAAACCCTGAAAAACAAATACGTGAAGTGCCCTAGAAAACCCGAGGAGTGGCGCGATATTGCTAGAGGTTTTGAGCAGCGGTGGAATTTTCCTAACTGCGTCGGTAAGTATTGCAAGAAAATTTGAACTTTACTGAAGCACAAATGAGAATTCCGATACAAAAAATTCTGTAGGGCTGTAAGGACGCATGGAACACTGTATAAATATTAGTGCAAGTTGCAGGCTAAAAATGGATTGTGTGACTACCTAAAAACATTTCATAAAACGTTTTGTAACTACCTAAGCACACGGCAACACATCAATGAGTGCACTGAGCGATATGAAAGTGCAGTATATAAGCGTAGATGCTTATCGTCCACAGAAATGTCTGGTATGATGTCACTTGTGTGTTTGCAGCTGTTCCCTCTGTTAAATTCATGGCAAATTAGCTTTCACTTTTTTTTTTTGCAGGCAGTATTGATGGCAAGCATGTCACAGTCGAAGCCCCATGTAATTCAGGATCTGAGAACTTCAACTACAAAGGAAGCTTCAGCAAAATTTTGATGGCCGTGTGTGATTCTGCATACAAATTCCTATACGTGGAAGTTGGTCGCTCTGGTGGAGAAGGCGACGGGGGCGTCTTCGGAAGGAGCACGCTTTGCAAAGCCCTTGAAACAGGGAAGCTGGGTATTCCTCAACCGACTGCAATTCCAGGAGATGTTGCCCCTTATGTGATTCTTGGGGATGAAGCATTCCCCTTGAAAGAATACCTCATGCGACCTTATCCAAAGCGTTACATAAAAACAGACAGTGAGAGAATTTATAATTACTGCCATGTTCGGGCAAGGCGTGTAATTGAGAATGCGTTCGGCATACTAACTAGTCGCTGGCGCATTTTGAGAAGGAGGTTTAAGGCCACTGACGAGAATGTCAACAGATACGTACTTGCATGTGTGGCACTGCATAATTTCCTGTTAACTGAAAAAGAGGAGAAAGACAAATACTGTCCTTCCAGGCTAGTGAACACAGAATCTTGGACTGGTGAGGTAATTGACGGCGAGTGGTGACAGGATGGTGAAACAGTGGCAGTGTTTTGACAAGCGTCAAAGTTGGGCTCAAACAGACCTTCCCGCGCAGCGCAAAAAGTTCGTCAGACATTTAAGAACTGTTTCATGGAACCGGGACAAGTGGGAGTGGCAGTTGGATTATACACACATGAATGCTCCAAGGCAATGAGCACATGCTATGGAGTGGCGGCATGCCCTACTACATGTAAATAACCATTCACTCGCATTCAAACTTCTTTAATTTCAAGCAGTGCCATGTGGCACTCATGCATGAGCCTATCTTGCTGGATAGGCGTCAACTCCTTGGCTGATTCAGCCATGAAGTCGAAGGAGGTGCATTGGTGCACAGGCTGTTTTTGCGATGAGGCGGCCACAGCTTGCATAAAGGCGCCCGTCACCTGCTTGATGTCGTCCTCATTGGCATCCTTTGTCTTCTTCCTGCAATAAAGATTTTATTTGACATTCTTGAACGTTTCTTGTCATTGTCTCAAATGTTTGATTTGTGTGCCGTAATTTTGAACAAAAGCCATGCCAAAGGTTTTGTTTAAGTGCCTCTCTGGAGCAGCCTCACTGTCAGAGGCTATTGAAGGTTGTTTTAAGACTTCAGTCCAAATGAAACAGAATCATCGAATAGCCTCCTTCATACTTTTTTGATTTCTGCTGCGTGGAAGACGTCGGACCTCTTCGAAGCTGAAGTTGAGGGTGGAGCTTCAGCTTGCTGAATACTTTCAGGCGGCATTCCCAGATCTTTAGGGGTATCCGTGTGGCTGCTTGTCGGAGGAACTGAAAAACGACTGAAGAGGACACACATTTTTCACTCGTACTCCCAAAGAAAGGAGTTGCACATCGATGTTGTCACATTATTCACTTCCTTGCTGTAGCTGTGTAGCTCGTAATGATGGAATAATAAACACTGCTGGCTAATACAGGCAGTCTGTTATTGAAAGCCTCATATTATTTACTGTAGCAACAAAACTGAATCCAAAGTTTTCATTCCATGATTACTTTGTCGAAACCACTATCAAATGTCAGAGTCCATCCAATGACTACTCTGTAGTCTGTAAATTTGCTTCCCATGGGGTAGACTAGGGTGAAATTGACAGATACCTTTTTTAAAAGTGACCAATGTGTGCTGAAATGAAGCACCGAAGAATACACATTAACGTATAGTTGTTCATGGGTTAACATCAAACTGTTAATGCAATGCCAAGACAGCAGTAACATTTTATTTGAAACCATGAAATACGTTAACACATATTGAAGGAAGGCCAGTAACAGTCACTGGAACATGGCAATGAAGTGTTGATGTTCGTACCTTTCCCAGTCATCCCCGTAATCTTGGTCTGATTCCCTTGAGATGAAAAAAAAAACGGTTTATTATACCGGTAGAGCTCAATGAAAGGAAAAAACGCACACACAAGGCTAATATATTTGTTTACTAGCCTAGCCTTGCATCAGCTGAATATTTATGTTGAATGCTATCTATTTACCTGTGCAGGAATAACATGTTTTAGCACCATTCTCGATTTTATGCATTGTCATCACTGCACCTGCTATTGCTTTTGGCTACCATTTCGCAAGCAATTAAAAGTGAAAATACCGAAACAAATTCATGACTTGGAAAGAAAAGTAATGCTAACACAATACTTAGCAAAGCATAGATTAGCAGTGATGCATTTTAACACAAAAAAAAAGCTGAGTTAGTCTGTATAGCTTCGTCAAAAAAAAAAGGATGTAAGGCATGCAGACACGAACATGGCGTCTGTGTTGTGTTCTCTTCTCTAGTGCCATTGTATGCCTTGCCTTCTTTTATGATGAATATGTCTCATATTTCAG